>JAGHKM010000025.1:129651-278237 GCA_019097785.1 Fraxinus excelsior
TTGAATTAAATCTCCCAATTTTTTTTTTTCTTTTTTCATCTATAGATTAATTTTTACAATTTATTTTGCAAGTATAAAATTGTGCAAATCATATATAGCTAGTAAGGGCTGCAAAAATTAACCAAGTTATGATGCATTTAATATATTTTTTAATAATGATATTTATACTGATCGACTACAACAGTCAGTCTACGTAGTATTGTACGTGGCATAATTTTAATATATAAAAAAGAAATAACTTTTAATTATGTTATACCACATAAGATGTTACGCATGCCGACTATAATAACACTATTTTATTATTATTATTATTATTATATATATTTTTTTAATTATGTGTGAAGAATATTAGAGGAAGACTTGTGTTTATTCACGTGAATGTCTGCCTAAGAAACATTCACGTCGAGCCGCCACCCCTTGTGCCTTGTGGGGTCAACTAGGATTTTGAATGGATTCACAAAATTAGGTTTTATTATTTATGTTTTACACTAATAACAATCTGAAGTTTATTTATGCTATAGAAAATAGAAGTATTAATTAAAGAGGGCTTAAAAAAAATTTAAAGAAAGTGGTAGGGAAACAAAACTTGTAAGATGCCAACCACTCGCATTGATCCTACAACTATTCGTCTATTATACAACAAATTTAGGCCATATTTGAGCCATGTTTTTTAATAACAAATTTTGCAAAATGTGTGTGTGTGTGTGTTTTTTTTAAGAATGTATGGTTAAAATGTTGAGAATTTTTTTGATTTTACGAGCAAAATTATTTTGTTGAAAAAATGTATGATTTGAAATGAATTCGAAAATAAAAAATTGAATTTTAAAGAATGAGGCTCAACCACGGACTTACAAAGGTCTAACTAAACATGTAATGTGTTTTATTTTACCCCTTCGGAGGTGACCGAGTTGATGGAACAGGTGAATGCGGAGACCAAATGTTACGAGTTTGAATCCCTTGTCAACACTTACTTGGTCTAGCTCGTCGCAACGAGTTTGCCTAGTATGATTTATCTCTATCATGTAATTTGTGGACTACTGCATATGAAGCGAAGTTTACCCAGTGCGTACGCATGGATAGCGGCTGCGGATTCCTACGTCCAAAAAAAAAAAAAACATGTAATGTGTATACACATTAATTCTTATGTAGGCATGAAAGTACGATTATCTCCACAAACATGCATTGTGAGCAGTGAAAATGATAGATGGGGATTTTTCACCACAATTTACAAATTTTCATTATTTTTTTTCATTGAGAAAATAACAAGAATCCAAATATGCTGAGTTTTGTTATTAATCGTCCTGACATAATAATTGAGACATGGTTTCTTAACTAACAAAGTGACATTCACGCACTTTTATGGCCAATTATTATTGTAGGTAGGTACTGTATTGAAAACGTTTGTCTAGTGCTACTAAAAATGAATAATTATAGTGATTTAGTGCTGAACCTCGTTTGGTGTACAGAAATTTTTTTATAGATATTGTACAGACAATACACATATGATGGGGTCCATACGATATTTTTTTTTTCAAAATACAGGTGGGGCCCGACCCCTTGTGAGGCCTGTAAGGCCCCTGTGAAAATAATTCTGGCAAGCCAGAATTATTCTTTAGTGCTGGGAATTTCATATCTATAAGAATGGTAGCATTAAAATTTGGCGGCTTACTTAAAAAGACATCTAAAGACACAATAATTCTAGAGCTATTTGCACCCTTTCTCTCTAGAGCTACTAAAAATGAATTGGCATAGATAGAGTGAAAGGCATTTTATACTAAAAAATGGAACGTCAAATTTAAAAAGTCATACACAGATACTTTACGATCAAGAAATTGACTCTTTATTCACAAAAAAATCATTTCTAATTCAAAAAATAAACACCCTTACTCTAGAGCTTCTAAAAATGAAGAATCATAGCGATCCAACAAAGGAGATTGCATTTTTTTATAAAACACTTTCAAGGTCAATAATTCCAGCATCTTTGGCTAGAGCTAGTAAACAAATAATTATACTAAAATATAACTAGAAAAACTAGCTTATAAGGGAACTAGTAATCTTTCTGGAGCAAAACTTTTATTATAGTTGACAACTTTGTTTACACTTTTTAACATAGTTTTACCATTGATTTTAACAATATTTAATCGAATCAATTGTTTCGATTTTGATACCTTAAAGGGTATCAATCTACTTGTATATCATGGATGTACAATAAGCTTAATTTAACTATGTTTTGGTGTTTTGGTGTACTGTACAACGTTCATCAATCCCGTCATCACATGATTTCGACCTGTTTCTAAACTTAATAATAATTAACTAAAATGTGATCAACTTAGATAGTTTTATTTAATTAATCGTGTCGAATTAATAATTTATTCAACTTATCACCACTTTCTAAATTTATAAAAAATTAATCTACACTTCTTGTTCACACCTATTATAAATACATATACTACCTGTTTCCATTCCATATCCTAAAAACTTCGGTTCTCCACAACTTTTAGCACATATATAGAGAAAAATCTCTCTTCTCTTAAGTTTTACCTGAAGATCTTTTGCAGGAAAAATGGGTGGAAATTCCCCCTGTGCTTCATGCAAGCTGCTTCGACGCCGATGTGCCAAGGATTGCATTTTTGCTCCTTATTTTCCATCTGATGATCCTCACAAATTTTCCATTGTTCACAAGATTTTTGGTGCCAGCAATGTCAGCAAAATGTTGCAGGTCGCTCTCTCTCTCTCTCTCTCTCTCTCTCTCTCTCATATGTAACAAATACACATCCAAAAGGGAATCGATATGCATTTGGTTCATCCTTCAAATTATAAACTTGCATTTGTTCTTTCGTTTGGTGGTTTTGGTGGATTTGGGTTTGGGTGGGGGGTTAATTATGGAATTAAGGTTAACATATATTTATGTTTCTTATACCATATATAACATGTAAGTTGACTTACACGTTAGACAAAATTAAATATTTGAAGAACAATATGTTAAAGTTTTGAGTGCTAACTAGCACTGTATGTCTTGTCTAAATGTATTTAGTACTACGTATTGTCTAACTCAAACATATATTTTTTATCTGTACGATCAGGAGCTCCCACTGCAACAAAGAGCGGACGCAGTGAGTAGTCTAGTATACGAGGCGAATGCACGAGTTAGGGATCCAGTTTACGGTTGCGTTGGCGCCATATCTTACTTGCAAGACCAGGTTTCTCAGCTTCAAATGCAGCTGGCTGTGGCTCAAGCAGAAATACTTTACATTCAGATGCAACAAGAACCAGCTCCAATTACTACTAGTCCAGTACTATTGGAGGGAGATGACAAACCATCCCTTTTCCTTCATCAAAATAATCTTCCTCAGTTCCTTACCTATTCCTCTTCTAACAACGTAATGTTTGACTCTTTCAAGAAAGAGTCACTTTTTGGACAAGACATGATTTCTTAGTTAAACAATGATATAATGGAAACCTAGCATTTTGTGTTTCAAAAATATTGAATCTCGTCTCAATGATCACGACTATTTGACTATACTATCATCGATATTACATTATCTTGTAAATTTGTATGTGTGAGAGAGTTGTGAAAATAAAGGTAGTGGCTAGTATGAAGTATGAACACAACACCTAATGCAGTACAAAAAGGATAGTGGGTTAGTCAATAAGTCAACCGTAGCACTTGGAATCGGAGAAAAACACAACCCTTACTTGACGATCATTATTTTCAAATTTCTTAATTCTCATTTTCAGTCACATTTACAAAATAAAATATTTTGCATGTAAACCTAAGTCTTTTTCTAATATTTTAACCAAATATTCTTCAAAAAATCACTATTCAAAACACAATTTTCTAAAAAAAAAAAAAAAAGCATCAAATAGGGGCTTAGGTTAAGTATTATATAAAACAAATTAATGAATCAAGTAGTGCAAGGGTTAACGGCACTGTCAAACATAGTATAAAATGAATTAAATTATACGTATATTATTTTTTACATTATCGATTATAAGATACATAAATTTGACCCGTTTATATAGAGATTGTAACTTAATTAGGTACGATTAAACGAATGATAAAACAAGTGGTTAATTCACTATACGTGAATTTGTAATAATACTTAGTACGTGACGCTATGCAAAATTTATTTACTTTTATTTTTTATACTATCCATAAATTGTTGCTCAAGTAAATATGGGTTTTTTTTTTCCTTGCCATACGTGAATTTTACATATTACTACCACTCGTTTCATATGTTAAATTTTGAACAAGACTTACAATTTAATTTTAATTTGAAAAAAAAAAAAAAAAACACGCCCACAGAAACTACAATGCAACGTGACAGAAATTAAAATATGAAGAAAAAAAAACACGCCCACAGAAACTACAATGCGACGTGACAGCAATTCTTTCTGATTTAACTTGTTCACATGGAGGCTGGGGAAGAAAGTGCTCGATTCATGAATGAGTTTACCTAGTAGACGAAATTGAATTATATAATACGTATATTTGTATATACAATTAACTGTACGTCTAATCAACTGCAGATAGAAAGATAATTGTGCTCATTAAAGAAAACGACATAGTAACAGCTGACTCAAAAAGATTCCTCTTTGAGTTGTACAAACGTTGTCTAAGTCAAACTATGGAACTCTCTCATTACTATCATAAATTCTTGCTTGGACGGTCTGAACTTTTATAGAAAAAATTAATGAAATTCATGGTAGCTTATTTTAGTCACTCTTTTGGACTGCTTATTCTACCTTCCACACTGAGATCTGTAATTCTCTGATTATTGCGTTTTCAAACACCCTTCTACAACTACGATTTGGCGTATTCTGATTCTTTTCATTGATCGTGTCCTTGTACGTCATTTTTTAATTTTTTTTTTGGATGAAAACGATGAACTTTCTTTACATTTAAATTAACCCACAAGTTATGTTATAATAGGCTTGTAGATCTCGTTAATTCTTTGCAGTTTATAAGTGCAAATTACACTATACATCCCTGTAAGTTTCAAAATTCCGGCACTTACTACCTAAATAATTTAGGATTTAGTTATTTGTACAACCCTTTTTGACAACTTTGGTGTTGTCAAAATCTACACAGTTTTGTCAATCGATGTTATACAAGTAGCATAATTCAATAATTTAATTCCACAAATACCGTTAAACACACGACACATAAAAATAAATGCAAATGACAGGCAGGTCCACCACCACCACTGTCGGACCCACCACCAAATCCACCCCTTCAATTTTTGGTGAGACAAAGATTACGGTAAAAACTCAAAAGAAAATCTGATCTCTCCTCCATGTTTTTAATTATTAAGTACTTGTTTCGAAAATTTCTTTAAAAACCTAGATTTACATTGTAAACTTTCGCTACTACTTTCTCAACAAACCTAGATATGAAATTTCATTATCATTGTTCTGATTTCTTGATTTTGGTGTTCGTGTTGTGGGAGGCATTGATTGTGGTGATGGCAATTTTTTGTTTGTTTCGGTGTGTGGCTTCTATGGTGGACGTGCTAAGGTTCAGGGATGATGGTTGAAGTGATGGCGGGATAAGGTGGTCGTGGTGGCATTGTAACACGGTTTGTTACAGGGCAGTTGTCATTGATGGTTAGGGATAGCAAAAAAATTCGTTCAACCTAATTTTTCTAGGTTTCGCTCAGAATGAGACAACGATTACCCGCCAACTGGATAAATGAGGGCAAAGGTCATTGTCCCGAGCAGGTATGGGGCACAAAGTCCTTACCTCGCTATCCGTCCCATTTAAATTTAAATTTTTTTTCCAATAAAAGAAAAAGATTTATATCATTTTTAAAGAGAACGTGAGTTGATCTTATAAAATTTGGAAAAAAAATTAATAATATTTACCAACGAAAGATATAAAAAGTTAAAAGTAGAAAAACAAATTAAATAAAAAATAAGCAAGACGATAAATGGGGTAGGCGTCCCACCCCACCCTGCCCTGTCTCACTTTAATTGAGTACAGGTAAGGGTACGGGGTAAGGTGAAAAAAAATATTCGACAAGACGGCGATGTGAATCGTCGACCCGTCCTATACACATCTTTTTTCCATCCCTAGTGGCGATGACGACAATCTAATTTTTTTTTTTAATCGTGGTAGTGGGTTGTAACACAATGTGTCACGGTAAAGATAATGCTGGTGGTAATAGTGACAATGACAACTACATAACAATGAATGTTATAAACGGTGGGATCAAGGACGATGATGGTTTAACACTAAACGCTACAACTAGTGGGGGCGACGACAATTGCAATGACGATGTAAATCAGTGTTAAAATGTGTACAACAAACTGTGTTACAAATGGTGACTGTGGAAACAAGGGATGAAATGAGTGTAACACAATTTTACGAAGTGTACTAAAATGTGTTACATAATGTATTTTAATTTTCTTTTTAAAAAAAAGTGATAGGTGTGATTGTATACCTATTTAGGTCGTCAAAAATGAACATTTGAAAGTCAATTTGATAGAATTGCTACTTAAGAAAATATCGATTATGGTAGGATAATTTCAAGTTTGAAGTGAAAATCGATCAAAGGGCAAAAAGGGAAGAATTGTAAAGCTTGAGGACTAAGTTACAAATATCCAAAAGTTAATTCACATAAAGAAATGATGATTGAAGATTACATGGATCAAATTGAATGAAATCAGAAGATAAGGGATTAAAATGGCACGTGGAAGGACTCAAGACAAGACAAAAAGAAAAAGACTCCTATGCAATCTCGAACTAGTAAAGGGTGTGATTGTATGTTATTAGATATTCCAGATATTTACACAAGCTCCAGCCATCCATGCTAGCTGTCATTTAGTTTCTTTTCCTGCCTTTTTCTGTTATTTATATATAAATAGCTGATTAATTGTAATTAGAAGGGGATGATATTCTTAAGTATGAATAATATCTTTTTCCCTCCTTCTCTCTCTTAATTCAATATGGTATCAGAGCCAGAGAAACTCTACTTCATCTTCAACGTCTTCTTCTCCGGATTTTGAATCGGAATTCCACCGATTGCCTGATTTCCGAACCGATCGCTGATTTCTATTTCCTTTTCTCACATCTTCATGGCCGGTTGGGAGACAGTAAGATATAATAAACGTCCAACCAGTCGTCGATAAGAAGAAGCATCAGGAAGGAAATCACCATCCAGTGCACTGAGTTTCGTTTTAGGATCCATAGGTGAAGAGGCTGGTTTACTTGCAAGACAACCAGAATCCTCAAGTAACTGTAAGGTATAATGGCGTTGAGAGAAAAATAAACCACGATCTGACCGTGCAATTTCTAAACCAAGGAAGTACTTTAAAGTACCTAGATCCTTTAGTTTAAATTGGCTATGAAGGAACTGCTTCAACTCTCCAAGAACAGGTAAATCAGAACCTGTGATTATTATATCGTCAACATAAACTAACAAAGCCACAAATGAAGATCCAGTACCCTTAGTGAAAAGAGAGTAATCTGCCTTGGATTGTGTAAATCCATGTAAAGTAAGAGTCTGTGAGAACTTAGAGAACCATTGCCGTGAGGCTTGTTTCAAGCCATAGATTGATTTATGTAAACGGCATACAAGTTTCTCTCCCTTACTCGCAACCTTCTTGTAAGTATCATAGCCCAAGGGAAGATCCATATACACCTCCTCAAATAGATCCCCATTTAAAAATGCATTATTAACATCTAATTGGAAAAGATGCCAACCATTAATCGCAGCAATAGCAAGTAACATTTTCACTGTAACTAACTTTGCAACGGGAGAAAATGTTTCAAGGAAATCAAGGCCTTCTTGTTGTGTGTACCCCTTCGCCACCAACCGGGCCTTATAGCGTTCAATCGTACCATCAGACTTATATTTAATTTTGTAAATCCACTTGCACCCAATTGAATGCTTGTCCTTTGGTAGAGTTTGAACAGACCAAGTGTGATTAGATTCCATAGCATCCAATTCAGTATCCATAGCATCTCGCCAATGTGGATAAGTGACAGCTTGGTGATAGAATTGAGGCTCAAAGTTTGCAGAGACATGGAGCAAATAGGTACAGTGTGAAGGAGAGAGTGATTTATAAGAAATGTAATGCTGCAGAGGGTAGGAGATATGAGATGACTGAGAAGTGTGTTGTAGTAAGTGGCAGTGATAATCACGCAAATAAGATGGGGTTTTGATTGTCCTGGAAGTCCTTCGAACCATTGGCTGATGATCAGTGGCAATGTCAATAGGAATGATATCAGTAGGAGGATGAATGATAGAGGTAGAATCAGCCTCATTAGGTATGGAAGGATCAGATGCTGGAATAGGTAAGACTAAATCAGGAAAAGGATCAACCATGTCAGGAGAATGAGGAACTAACTGAAAAGGGAACAAATTTTCATGGAAGATCACATCACGGGACACAAAAAAAACTTTGGAATCTAGATTATAGAGTTTATATCCTTTAACTCCTGGTACATATCCAACAAATACGCATGGTACAGCACGAGGGTGAAACTTGGTTCTAGTAGAAGGTAAGGTTGATGCATAGCATAAACAACCAAAAACCTTGAGGCAGGTGTAATTAACTGGTTCACCATAAAGAAGCTGAAAAGGAGTTTCACCATGTAATAAAGGTGAAGGGGTACGATTGATCAAATATGTAGCAGTGAGAACACACTCCCCCCAGAATTTTATTGGGATATGTGACTGAAAGTAGAGTGCACGAGCAACGTTAAGTAAATGTTGATGCTTTCTTTCTACCACTGAATTTTGTTCAGGTCGCTCAACACAAGAAAATTGGTGCAATACACCTTTGGAGCTGAAGAAATCAGTGAGACGAAGTTCAGGTGCATTATCAGACCTGAACCGTTTAATAACTCTGCCAAATTGTGTTTCAATGAAGGAGAAAAATTTTGGAATTAAGGCTCTAGCATCAGATTTCTGTTTCATTAGAAATACCCATGTAAATCTAGTACAGTCATCGACTAATGTTAAGAAATAACGATAACCAGTGTGTGTTGGTGTATGGTAAGGGCCCCATGTATCACAATGAACCAAATCAAAAGCATTTTGAGACAAGTTATTGTTGGAAATAAAAGAGAGTCGTCGCTGTTTTGCCAAAGGGCAAATGGAACAATGAGCTTCTTTATGGTTACTACAGCTGATTAACAACCTGTCCTTCAAAAGTTCTAAGCGTTTGAAAGATAAATGTCCAAGTCTATTGTGCCATAGTTGAGAAGACACATTATTTACATTTGAAATAGAAGAATTACAGGGAATATCAGAACTAACTTGAGCAAATTTATAAGAATTGAAGCAATAGGCAGTCTCAATTACATAAAGATTTGCCACTTTGTTACCCTTGCCAATCGTCTTCAAAGTTGGTATTTCCTGAATGAGACAATAGTTCATGAGAAAATTGATTTGAATAGAAGAGTTCCTGGTCAGAGAAGTAACAGATAACAAGTTGAATTGGAATTGTGGAACATAAAGTACATCATAAAGAGTCAATAAAGGGCTGAGTTGAATTATTCCAGAGAAATGAACCTGTAATCGGGAATTGTTGGGAAGAGTAACAAATGAATTTGAAATGGGGATTAGAGTATGAAATAGATGCTTATCAAAGCAGACATGACTTGTGGCACCGGAGTCAACTATCCAATGTCTAGAAGAACGAAGGATAGGATGATTGGAAACAGACAAGGATATACCTGATGTGTTGGTGGCTTTCACATGAGGTCCTGTGTCATCTTTGGTTGTGGTCAAATGTGAGTTCAACATGGCGAGTAGCTGTTGGTACTGATTTGGATTCAATGTCTGGACAAATCCATCAACACTTCCTGAATGAGTAGAGGTTTCATGTATCTGATGTGCAGCTACGTTAACAGTTTGAAAGGATGAAGGGACCTTTTGCTTGGCCTTGTACCCAGGGGGATAACCATGAAGTTTGTAGCATTTGTCTATGGAATGACCAGTGCCTCCACAATAAGTACATATTGGACGATCCCTTTTCTGATATCTACCAGGCTGTTGACTACTGATCGATCGATTTCTCTCATTTTTGACATAAAAAGCCATAGGATTATTTCCAGTAGATGATCCTGTCTCATTATTCATAGTTCTCTGATGCTCTTCTTGAGATACAAGAGCAAAAACTTTGTTAATAGCCGGTATTGGATCCATAAGTAGTATTTGACTGCGTGTTTGAGCAAAAGAGTCATGAAGCCCCATTAAAAAGGACATCACGTATTCAGTCTGGTAATGTTCTTCCAAATTCTTAATTCCCCCACATGTACACTTTCCACATGAGCATGAAGGCCTATAATTGCTTAGCTCTTCCCAGATTGTCTTCAGCTTGGTGAAGTAAGTTCCTACATTCAATTGATTTTGAGAATGATTCATCAACTCACGCCTCAACTGGAAAATGCGTGGGCCGTTTTTCTGTTGAAATCTCTCCTTAAGATCCTCCCAGATTTCATAAGCAGATACCGAATAGATAACACTTGTTGAGATCTCTTTAGACACCGAATTAAGTATCCAGGAAATGACTATATTGTTGTTACGAGTCCATGCAGGGATCAGATTATCATTACCTACAGGTTTTGTAACAGTTCCATCAACGAAGCCTTGTTTGTTTTTGACAGATAAGGCTATCATCATACTTCTGCTCCAAGAGGCGTAATTATCTCCGATCAACGGTTGAGAAACCAGGACAAGGCCTGGGCTGTCAGAATGGTGAAGGTAATAGGGGCTTGATCCATCATCAATGGTCGAATTGTTCCCTGAATTGTCTGAACTCATCGGAGCTTCAGTGGCCATTAAATTCGATAGAAAATTTGTTTTCTTTTTTTAATTAATCAACCTCTTTTTTGTAACCAATTCAATAAACGTTTTAAACCTAATTTGGAGGCACAATTTTTGAACTACCAAGTTTCAGAGAAGAAGAGGCAAGAAACGGGAAATTCACCCTTCTAATTTGTAAAGTGAATATAAGTTCTTGGATTTTGGGCAAAAAAGAGGAATCTGCAACATGAAATTGTCCAATAAAGCTTGAAGAGATTCAAGAATTCATGGTTCTTCCTCTGTATCTTCATATATCTAGAATTCAGGCGATGTTTCATATATCAAACATGATTTCTTGTAATTTTATAATACATGGCTAAATTTCTAGTCACAAGAACTTAGATGAATTCTTTATTGTGAAGTCTTAGTACAAAGTTCTAGACTTTGACATTTGATACTTCTTTGTTTTGGATGAATGTAATAGAAAGTAATGCTTTTCAATTAGTCAGCTACTAATTGAGTTTTTTGTAGTTGTTATTCTATTTGAGAGAAGCGATAAATTGGATGTTCTTGTATTTAATGCATTTTTTCATGTTCTTATTTTTCATAAAGATATAGGAAGGTCACATATGAGAATATATTTAATTTTACTCAAAAGAGATTGTTGAACAAGATAGATACATTAATCGGCAAGATTAAATAAGTATTATCATGCTCTTGATTTGTGTTAAAATGAAATAATAAAGGGGGATTCGAAGTCCTAGTTTATATTTTTTTATCGGCTTTACAAACGCATCTTTGTTGCTCACTGGATTATTTTAGATAATTAAATGTAAAATCAATCAATGAAAAATTGATTATTCGATTAAAGTTAATATTAATTAGAACTAAATTAAGTACATAGTATTTGAGGGAGCGATACCTATTCATTACTTTATTTATTGGTTATGATACCATTCATATAGCCATTAGAAGGTATTTTGAAAATAAAGAAGATTTAAAAGTGTGTTTGGAATTAGTAAAAAAAATTCAGTTTGTTTTGGAATTGTTCCCTTCCTAATGTTTCTTATGAACTACTTAGGTATTTGTTTTACTAAACGGACAAGAGACCGGAGCCTGTTTGGTAAAGATTAAAATCAGATTAAAATTGAAAAATTAGCCGTTATTGTTGACTTTTATTAGACGAGTGGAATCCAATAACGGTCATATTTTCAATTTTAATTGAATTTTAATTGTTACCAAACAGACTCATATTTTAATTGATATCTACTGATAGTGGTCTCAATTAAAAAACACTCATATTTGAATTCGAAAAATAAATAAATACAAAATTGTACAACTTATGTTGGAAATGAACATTCAAGGTTTAATAAAATCGTAGTTGCTGAACTTCAATTAGGTTGAGCAATAGTTCAGACTTGATCAAATTCAAATCATGTCTAGGCGAATAGATTGTTCAAGACTTTGTGGACGTAACGTAATCGAACTAATATTCTAAATGAATATTGTTATTCATCATTAATTATAATCATTCTTGCTTAATCAATTCTAAATGCCAACTCGTGAATATATATTTTTCAAATTCTTTATTAACATGGGAACATATTTGTTTTTATCTTATAAAATTTTTCTTTATAATACTAATATACTGAGTCCCACAATGAGAAAAGTCCAGCCTTAGGCATAATAAAGCTTCATTAAGGCTTGTGACCAACAAGACTTGGTGGCGTGAAAGATTCAACCCCAATACATATTTTATCAAGAATTATTGTGGGGTCATGCATGGAAAAAGTTTCAAGAATAAAAAATACATATTTATAGGCAATGTGACTTAACTAGGTAAAGTACATGAAGGAGAAGGTAACAAGTCAAATCAGAAGACTAAGGAAAACATGAAGAGACACTTAGGGTTGTTTGATTGTAAATGTGGAAACAAAATGAATTTTAAAGAATTGAATTATCTAAAAATTATTTTACTGAAAATTGTAATTAATTGTGTTTGATTGGTATAATTTTTACCTGGAAAATGTTGAAATTTTGAATCTTTTGGTATTCGTTTGACTTTGTCTTTCAAGTATATTGTCGATTAAAGGGATTTTTTTTGTGGATAGAATTTATTGTCATGCTAACAAAAAACCAAAACAAAAAACAAAAAACAAAACAAAACAAAAAATAAAAATAAGAAGGTGGAAATCATTTTCCCACCAAAGTGGTGGGAATTGATTTTTCGCAATTTGAAGGAAAACCCACCGTGTGAAGCCAAAGTTAGAAAATAGATTCCAAGAAAAAAATGTTGTATCAAACAATGTAAAAGTAAGAAGTGGAAAATGTTTTCCATTTTCCATGGAAAAATTTGGGGAATCAAACATACCTTTATTTTTAATCTTTCAACCTCGAATTTCTTTCATCTTTTTTGAAGAGAAAATGAAGATATTAGGGGAACCATTTTCTTCTTTGAGGTGAGATGGATGGTTGCGTTCTTCTCTATTCGCCTTTGTTTTCATTTTTATGTGAAATTATTTACGATCTAGCTGCTCAATTATTTTTTGTCTTTATTGGCACAACGTCGAAATTTATAAAAAACCAATAGGTTTTTTTTTTCTTTATTATTATTGTTGTTGTTGTTGTTGAGAAAAATGGATTATTGGAAAAAAATGGGTGATTTGTGTGTAAATATTTATCAATTAACATGACAATTTGAATAACATAAACATATAGTTCATCGTAAAATAAATATAAGATGAATAAACATAATAAATATAATTCAATAATAATAACATATATAAAAATGGAAGAGTTAGAAAGAAAACAAATTTTAGGGAGTCACGTCAATGATGTTGTCCTAAAGTTGTATTGTCTCCTCTTCGTGCGAGTACTTTCGGCACAATACGACTCCAAGATAAAATCCATGTGACTTAAAGTCGATTCTCATTCCATGGAGACAACCACGGAGAGATAAAGAACGAACCTTTACCTAATAGCCAAAATATAGGAAAATAATATGAAATGTAGTTACAATATTTTTTCCAAGTTATGTTTTCTCATATTCTCTATTTCAATGAAAATCACACCCTTTTATAGGGATACGTTTAACCCCCACAATCATGAATATTAAACCAATTAAAATATAAGTTTCAATATGAATTATGATGTTTTTAATTTATGTTAAAACTAAAAATTAAATCAAAACATAAAATTAAATGGTTTTAATGTTGAAAGGTTAAAACTTTTTTTTTTTTTTTTTCGCGAGTCATTCTCAAGGATGAAAATATTTGCAAAAAGATAATAGATTAATATCTTGACGAAATAATTCTTGACACATGAAAGTTGAATCAACAAGCTCAAGAATTGCATCTCCTCGCTTACATTCACTTCATGTTCATTTTAATTACTTGTAACAAATCCGTTCCAAATCCACAATTAGATTAAAAATAATGAAGTCAAAGCCAAGCAACATCACATTGTCTGTTTTAATGTAAAAATAATAGAACTTTATGGAGCTTGAACTTTCAATGCGAAAATGGAGAATCTTACAACTTCTGAGAGCCTCCATCAAGACTGCATACTTGGATTATAAATTTCAGACTAGAAATACCAGAAAGAAGTAAGGAACTAATAGATCCCAAATGTAAAAACATTGTAATGGTGCACGCCAAGATACTCCTGATCAGCTACTTCAAGACTTACAGACGAGGAGTTGTTGGAAAATAGTGCTTATATGAGATTGTTTTGACATAATTTTGAGTGAGACCGATTTCTTGGAAAATCAAAATAGTTTCATATTCTCTTGTGTGAGAGCATCGGGATCATATGTTTATTTGCCAAGAACGATCCTCGGGTTAATGAGAAATTTTATTTCAAAGTGTATCAATTGGAAGAAGTGTAGTTATTAGAATTGCGGATAAATCACCGGGTCAATGGTTCAATTGGCAGGTTAGTGATTCAACCATTTGATCATTGCTAAGTCGAATTTTAGTCAAAAATAATTTTTAAAACAAAGAGGCAATGTGTTTAAGTTAAAAAATATTTTTTAAAACAAAGAGACTATATACTATTTTTTTGTCATATTTTATTAAAGTTAATATGTATACTTTCAATTCTGTTGTAAAGCAAATGCAATTGTCATAGCGGTGAAGATTCTTACGTTTCACATGGGCAGTAGGTTCGAATCTCCAAAGTACAAATTTAATAGATTTTTCTCTTGACCCTATTAGTAACTAACCGGTTAAAATTGAACCGATTCCAATTTTCGTTGACCCATCAAGTTCTCATCTTTTTTGAACGATTCATTTGTTAATGGACAAAATTATATCAATCAGACCATTGGACCGGTCAGGGTTTAATAACTATAGGAAAAAGTTTGTGTTTGAAGGACAAACTATTAATTTATGTATGGTCGCGCTTTCAAAACATGTAATCATGTGTAATGTAGAGGTTCTCCCTACGTGAGTACTGAGAGAGTTGTGCAAATCACGGACCAAATTAGTACTTCGGGCAATTGAATTTGTGTCCGAGCATAATCTGCAAGCAATAATGTCAAACCAAAATTGCCCTCTAAAAATGTCAACGTTTGCCTATATTTTCTTTTTCTTCTTCTCTCCATATCAAGTCATCATTCAAGGAGCCGAGCCTATTATAAAGCTCGATTTTCCTATGTTCTACATACAAATTCCCTTCTCTATCTACGTATAATTTTAATAGTTTTTGGTATGTTCAATTTTTTTTTCCAATTTCTGTTAGAGTCTTGGTGGTCGTATTCAAGATCAAATTTAGTTCGTTGAAGAAGAAACTGAAATACTCAAATTTTACTGGTTTTTTTCGCTGTATACTGCGATATATACTCAAATGGAACCTCAAGCACTAACGTGATTGGATGAATCTTTTTTAAAGATAATACAGAGGCTTGATTTGGTAATTTCTCCCTTAGGTGATTAAAAATTCTTTTCCTCCGTAGTTTTAATTTTCTATTTTGTTCTTTTTCATTATAAAATATTATTATATTCTATAACTTTTCATTAACCGGCGCTTATTAGGTTCTCGACATATACGTAGTAGTTGGGGAAAAGATCAGTATTGCTGTCTTTCAATGGCCAAACAATCTTAACACTAAGGTTTTTCGACCCTGAGGACCTGAAGTGAATTGAACATATTGGCTATCAACAATCCATGGTGTAAATAAGATGTATTGGCAGAAGTGTTTACCCTGATATGGCCAAATACTGCTTGATATTTTGATAGATCACAAGACATTGTCTTATCTTCTGTTAAAATATGATAGAAAACATGCAAGATGGAAGCTCACTGCTAGCAAAGCCTCCAGCAAAGCAAACGATTGCTAGCAGTAGTGATGCAAATCAACAATGCCAACTATGCATTTCTAGAAGCATTAGATGAGGGAATTCTGCTCCAATTCGATTATGAGTGGAAACATTTTTTTCTTTTGTTGAAACCAACTTGTACAACCAGTGTATAGTTTGTTAGGAATATTCTTTCTTAAACTATATAAGGATACTACTTGTATGCATTTGTCAATTTAATCTTAAGAGGAATACACAATGAACGTTCCTTCTTGCATAATTTGTTCTTTTCCTTGATAGTTACCATTTCTTTTATGGTATCAAAACACCATGGCTCAAGAAGACTCTGCAAATCATAATCAAAACATACAACTAAATCTGAACTCCACTGATCCATCCCAGCCAAGCAGTCCATACTTTATTGGCAGTAGTGATAGTTCTGGAACTCTGCTGGTAACTCAGAGACTAGACTCTAGCAACTATCATTCTTAGGTAAGATCAATGAAAAGAGCCTTTAGAATAAAAAAATAAGCTAGGTTTCATAGATGGGACCATTTCTGAAACTATTGATCCAAACAATTCGTTCATGGATCATTGGCTGCGATGCAATGACATTGTCATTACATGGTTATAGAACACCATGTCAATAGACATCAAATCAAGCACATTATATGCTGAGACGACTCATCAATTGTGTCTAAAACTTGAGCAACGATTGGCACAACAAAATGACTCCTGGATTTATGAGATAAAGTAAAACATTGTAAATTTGCAACAAAACCAGGATTCCGTGAGTATGTATTTTTCAAAACTTAAGACCCTTCTTGATGAGTTGTTGAACTATGAATGCATTCTAAATTGTACATGTGGAGAATTGAAACTAGTGGTGGATAATCAAGACACTGATTGGGTGATGAAGTTTCTCATGGGACTTAATGACTTATATAAGAGTCTTAAGGTTCAGATTCGTCTAATCAAACCTTTTCCTAGCCTTATTGAAGTAAATTCCATTGTCCAATAAGAAGAAAAAAGAAGGAAAATCTCTAAAAATGTTCCTGTCAATGATGCCATGGCCATCATGGCAAAGGCTGCTTCCAAGGATGCAGGAAGACAAAACATGATGCCTCAGAAGAAGTACTACTACACTTTTTTGCAAGATGTCTGGTCATTCTTTTGAGAGATGTTTCAAGGCTAACCCAGACAAACCAACATGTAATTATTGTAATATGCTCGATCACACAGCTGACAAATGTTTCAAACTGCATGGTTATCCACCAGGACATAAGTTATATGGAAGGACTAGAGCTACTACACCTTCTGCCAATCAGGCCACTTCCCTTAGACAAACAGCTCAAGAGCAGTTTAGTAACAATTCCCATATGTCTTTAACTCAAGAGCAATATTCTCAATTGATGGCTTTGCTCAAACCACAGAAAAACTTGTCTTACATATCATCAGCCAATCAAGTGAAAACTTGTGCACCTTCCTCTACAAATGATCTTGACATCCCAAAGATCTCTGGTATTTCTCTTTGTTTCTCTGCGTGCAACACAAAGCCAAAAGGTCCTACCGTTATTGCTTGGATTATGGACACTGGGGCAACAGATCATATGATATGTTCTCCAACTTTCTTCACCACCATCAAAGCAAAAATTGATCATTCTGTTGCTCTCCTAAATGGAGACTTTGTTAAAGTCACCCATGTTGGAACTGTTAAAATCACTGATGAACTGATCTTACATGATGTCCTATGTGTACTTCCTTTTGCTTCAATCTGATATCTGTTAGAAAATCGTCACAAACCTCACATTGTTGTCTTATTTTTTTCCTTAAACTTGTTTTGTGCAGGACCTTTCCACTTGGAGGATGACTGGAATGGGTGAAATAAGAGACGACTTATATCATCTTATGCAGAATAAGTATCCCCTACAGCATTGGATGATATCCTATCTCCCTTAGCCAACAAATCTACCAAGCTAGCCTTTGCTATTAACAACCAAGAAGATGCTAACATCTGGTACTACAGATTAGACACCCTTCAGACTCTAATATCTAATGTCAAAGTACCTTGTCCTATCTGCCCCTTAGCAAAATTACATAAGCAACCTTTCCCCATTAGTCAACACAGGTCACAAATATGCTTTGAATTAATCAACTATGACCTATGGGGACCCTATAATGAGGTAGCTTATGATGGGTCCAGATATTTCCTTAGCATTGTAGATGATTTCAGTAGATGTACTTGGATAATGCTTCTAAAATTTAAATCAGATACTGATGCAAAATATTTACACCATGATTGAAAATCAATTTGATTCCAAAATCAAAGTTATTAGAACTGATAATGGAAATGAAACAATTTTATTCTAAAAAGGGCATTATCCACCAAAAATCATGTGTAGAAACCCCTCAACAAAACGCTATAGTCGAAAGAAAACATCAACATATTCTAAATGTTGCAAGGGCCCTAATGTTCCAGAGTGTCATTCCAATGAAATATTGGTCTGATTTTGTCTTCATTGCAGTCCACCTCATAAACAGAATCCCTTATCCAATTCTTAAAAGCAAAACACCTTTTGAACTCCTTTTCAAAGGTAAGTCTACATACTCACGTCTTAAAGTCTTTGGCTATTTATCCTATGCTTCTACGCTCAAAATTAATCGACATAAATTTGATGCGAGAGGCAGAAGATGCATGTTTTTAGGCTACCCTTTTGGAATCAAAGGTTATAAATTGCTAGATTTGTATTCAAACAAAATCTTTATCTCTCGAAATGTTGTTTTCCATGAAGACATTTTCCCTTGCAAAGTTTTAAACACTGTCACTCACTCTGCACTACCAACTTTGACTTAAGAGTTTATTGATCAACCATCAACCAGTGATAATCCCACTAAACAAATTTCTTCTACTCGTGATCAACTTTCAGAATCCTTGGATCAATCACTAGATCTACATGAAACCTCTATAGAATCATCTCAAAGTATTCTCACAAATTCTCACTTGCCTCAAAGGTCTAATAGAGATAGAAAACAACCCTCATACCTGCACGACTTTGTATGCCAACATGTCTCTTCACTTCCCAATTCACAGGAGTCCAACAAGGAGGAAGGTCATCTCAGATTAGGTAGTTTTTTCCCTTTATGTGCCACATTGTCATATGAAAAACTGTCTAAACCACACAAAGCCTTTGTGACTTCCATAACAGCGCACACAGAACCCAAAACATACCAAGAGGCTGTTAAACATGTGGAATGGCGTGAAGCCATAAGGTTGAAATCACTGCATTAGAGATGAATGAACTTGGGATGTTACTAATCTGCCCCTAGAAAGGTTGCCATAGGCTGCAAGTAGGTCTATAAAATTAAGTTCGATGCAGATGGAGGTGTGGAACAATGCAAAGCCAGGCTTTTAACAAAAGGGTACACACAACAAGAAGGGTAGGATTATCATGAAACATTTTCTCCCGTGTCAAAGCTAGTAACTGTGAGAACCTTGTTGGCTGTTACTGGAATCAAGGGACGGTTTCTCCACCAATTAGATGTGAATAATGTGTTCCTACATGGATATTTAGATGATGAGGTGTATATGCAACTGCCGCCGGATATTTCAAAGGCGATGAACCAAAGGTCTGTAAGCTTCACAAAGGTCTGTATGGGCTCAAGCAAGCCTCTAGACAATGACACTCTAAACACTCCCCATTCATCATTCGGCAAGGATTTCAACATTCCAAATCCGATTATAACCTGTTTACAAGGTGTACCAAGGACTCTTCACAACCATATTAGTTTATGTTAAAGACATTATAATGGTAGGCAATAGCATGCATGTCATTGAGTCTTTAAAGTTATCACTTGATGCCAAATTCAAGATCAAAGATCTAGGGGTACTAAATATTTTCTTGGAATAGAAGTGGCACAGTCAGAGAGGAGGATTCAAATTTTCCAGATGAAGTATGCACTAGATATCCTTGTTGATTCTAGAATCATTGGAGTAGTACCAACCAAGACCCCATTGGATCACACTTAAAACTTTCCAAAGATCAGGGTGACCTACTCCCTGATCCTTCTATCTACAGGTGACTTATTGGAAGACTCCTCTATTTAACCATAACCAGACATGATCTTGCATACTCAGTACAACTTCTTAGCCAATATATGCAAGCTCCCAAAATTCCACATCTAAATGCAGCTTACAAAGTACTAAAGTATATTAAACGAGCTCCTGGACAAGGTTTACTTTACTCTTATACATATAGTCTACATCTCAGATCCTACAGTAATTTAGATTGGGAAGAATACCCAGACACTAGGAAGTCGATCATATGTTATTGTATTTTCCTTGGGCCGTCTCTAATTTCTTGGAAATCGAAGAAACTGAAGACCATCTCTAGGTCCTCTGCAGAAGTTGAGTATATGGCTATGGCCAGTGTTTGTTGAGAGCTAAGCTGGCTTAGATATTTTCTCCATGATTTACAAATTGATCATCCTCAAGCAACATCATTAGCCTTTGATAATCAAGATGCTTTATATATTACCGTTAATCCAATTTTTCATGAAAGGACCAAACACGTTGAACTTGATTGTCATTTAGTTCATGATAAGATCGAAGAAGGAAGCATTACTACTGAACATGTGAACACTGACACTCATATTGCATATGTTTTGATGAAACATTTGCCTTAAGCACCTTTTTATTATCATTTGTCCAAGATGGGAGTAGAAAACATCTACTCTCCATCTTTTTCTAGGAGGGGCTGTTAAAATATGACAGAAAACATGCAAGAGAAAAGCTCACTGCCAGCAAAGCTTCCAACAAAGCAAACAATTGCCAGCAATAGTGATGCAAATCAACAATGCCAGATATGCATTTCTAGAAGCATTAGCTGAGGGAATTCTGCTCCAATTCGGTTATGAGTGGAAACATTTTTTTTCTTTTGTTGAAACCAAAATGTACGGCCAGTGTATAGTTTGTTAGGAATATTCTTTCTTCAACTATATAAGGATACTACTTGTATGCATTTATCAATTTATTTTCAAGAGGAATACACAGTGAATGTTCCTTCTTGCATAATTTGTTCTTTTCCTTGATAGTTATAATTTCTTAAATCTTCCATGACGACTACAGATTTTTCTAGCCTTGATTTTTAAGAAGGCCATTATGATAACTAACTTCATTTGATGCCACCATGGAAATTGAGTCTCTTACTGTTAGGTTATTGAAAAACGCATAGTTTGACCTTAACAATACCTAGAAGGGGGGGGGGGGGGAATATGTATATTGTGTGGAATTAAAATATAATAACAAATTAGCAACAAGTCACCAATTGTTATCTCTAGATGGTTATTCAATCACGTCAATTTAACCTATGTTTGAATACCGCAAATAATATAAACAATAAGAAAAGCATTAAATCAACACACTGTATGATTACAGAGAAACCCAACTGGGAAAAAACTTCGAGCACTTTATCAGACAATTCACTATAAATAATTCAAACACTTACAGTCTAGCAGACTAGACGACATGTACAATTTGATCTCCTGATTACAATTCCTACGGCTCTCCTAGATACTATGCTCCCCTGCACCAATCTTTAGATGCAATCGCAAATCTCCCTGGAATCTGCTATCCTGCAGCCCTCCTAGCCTGACAGAATCGTCTATCTCCTATGGATCACGAAGAACACCCTGTTCTTCACCTACTGGAACTCCAGTCAACTTCCTTCAATTTTCAACAACTTTGACAGATGTGGAGGAAAGAACGGTTTGGTATTTGGATTATGGATATTATGTTTTTCTCACCAAAACAATATCAATGGACGAAGGTTAAAAGACATAATATGAAGAATATCTTACAACTCAATTTCTCTCAATGTTCAACCTTGTGAAAATACGTTCTGAGGTGTTTTGGTATATATAGGTAGGTTATAAAACTTATGGACCGGGGAAAAAGCCTTTAAATCGCGAAATAAAAATTTTTCGGACATCACTATCGCACGAGTGAGTGCTCAGTGACAATCGAGCGACAGGCTGTCACTCGATCGAAGAAGGGGCGACAGTCGAGCGAGAGAGTTTCTATGTTTGATGCTCGAGCTAATCTATGATGATAATAGTGAAAATTCGCCCCGTATTTTCCTTCTTTTTTCATTCTCGAACCCTAGACCTAAAAGCCCTAACTTTATATATATGTACATAATTCCTTGACTTTTTAAAACTTTTACGATTCAATCTCTTTTATTTACAGAATTGCCAATTTACAACATAAAACCTAACAAACTCCCCATTTGGCATTATGTGACAAAACTACTAACTAAAGTCAAGGTAGTAATCAAATATAAATTACATACTCAAAAACCTATGACACAACTAACTGACTTGAACGAATTCTGCATTTCAATCAGCACCTATTTCCTAAAATAGACAACTCAACACCCAGTGTAAAATGTGTGAAAAATAGTATAAGTAAAGTAGTTCAAGCAGTTTATAGAATATATGCAATTTAAGAAACATATAGCATTATTCAGTTTCAATCATGCATGCTAAATCAAGACATAGTACCAATACAACCCAACATACCAAGAAAACACATCGATACTACTAAAACATCAAACTTAATTTAGCAGAACTGAAAGTAAAATATAACATGATTTTGAGTAAAAAAATCTAATATATATATATATATATATGCAGAAGATTGTTTGATAAACACTTTTATTTTCTTTTTCTACTCCCTATTTTTGTCACAAAATGACAAGGGATAAAAAATAACATACAACATCTTAATAATGCATGTGTAAGCAGTCATAAGTATATGCAATGAAAACTATTTTTTTCTACAAACCTAACTCAAATTATCCATGGAGTAAATGATATAAGTGACTCATATGTGTTAAGTGTCACTAATCCTCTGGTAGTAGGACTCCAAATCTTAATTTTGTGAGAAAGGATTTGCAAAACATCATTGCTAATAAAGATATTCTCTACTTATGAAAGTTAAATCAGTAAAACACATTAGAACCTACATACGAAAGCTCATTTGTTTTTATGGAGAATGTATTTTCTTTTAACATAAAAAATTTCTTTTATATCACAACAGTAAACAAAAATGCTCTCATCTTAAGTGCATACTCCTTTTTATTAAGCGACTAAAATGACCCCTATAATGAGCTTTAGGCCAGTTAATCCAAGTCAGTTGACCATAGGCACCAGGTTATGAAAAACCTCGCATACTTAATTACTCAAGTCAAGTAGGCTTCGAAAAGTAGCATAAGATATTGAGCCCATTCCTTTTTTTTTTTTCATATTTTTATTTATTATTGCAAGGATAATCTCGAGCTTAGGTCTAATCAATATGGTCAATTCATGTTCAAAGTCACCTTACTAACATGTGACTGTCATCACAAGTCTCACACACGCGGTAGAGTCCCACTATCAAGATTATAGTGTATGCAGTGCATATAATATATGAAGAAACATATACTCAATACTCCATAAGTATCCTAAGCCAGCAATGAGAATTATGTTACAGGTTACTAAATAAACTCATGCTTGATTACAACCAACAAAATCAAGTATATTATATATCATGCTGTAAAATAATTTCCTACATAAAATACTTTTTGTTTTTTTTAAAAAAATTTTGAAGTCAATACTAAAAGCAAATAAAAGCATAGAAATAGAAACAACATAAAACAAAAAAAATGGGATGCATGCAAGGATGAATGGACTCAATAGACTACACATGCATGCACCTAAACACCGAATCAGGGCGAAATTTGTATGCCTTTACCTTTAAGAGCATGACCATTTTCACGACCTTCTAGGTCACTCCTTTTAACCCAGACCTTCTTAGAAGTAGAAGTTAATTTAGTTAACCGAGTCATCATCTCAGTTAAGTGACTAACTTGATTGACAAGAAAGTTAACCTTGCTAGTGAAATCTTGACTCTTACTTCTAGTCACATGTTTACGACACCTAGGTCTAGTGTGTCCCAGTGCACCACAGTGGTGACAAGTGGGAATGAACTTAGGTTCAAACCTGCTCGGTGGTTGTTGCCGATATGTAGGACAATTGACCCTACGCTGTCTGGTAGGTTTCGATCCTAAGGCATGCTTTCCTTTAGGTTTAGGATAAGCAATTTCATGAGCTTTGTTAGTGGCAGGGACAAACGTGGTTCTGGATGTACTAGCAGTAGTATCACTGTTATGAACGTAACCCAAACCATGCCTATTACCAGCAGGCTTGTTCATCTCAAGCAAATTATCCAGCTTCTGTGAGCCACTCATAAAGGATTGGAGTTGAGCATTAGATTTATCAAGATCATTCGTTAATGATTTAACTTTAGATTCCAAGTTTTCATTAACCAACTTCAACTCACTTAAAGTTTTAGTCGAGTCCTGAAGGTCACCTAGTAGTTTTTCTTTTTCACGTTCAAGCTCATTCACCTTTTTCAAAATGACTTTATTGACCTTCTTAATTTTGAGACTCTCCTCAAATAGTTCACAATAAGACTCGTGAATGTCGATCTCATCCTCAGACTCTTTCTCAGATTGTTCAGTCACATCCTTTCGGTCAGATTCGATTGTAGCAATCGAGGTGAAGGCCATGAAATTTTGTTCATCCTCACCACCAGATGTCTCACTCTGAGAACTGGAATCTGACTCCTCATCACTTGATAAGTGTATTTTATACACTTATTTAGGCTCCAAAATAATGACATTTTGTCGTTCTTCTAATGAGATTATAGCCTAATTGATGATATAATATGTTATTAGGTGAAACTAGATGGAAGATGAAGAATTGGAGAAAAGAATACAAAATTGGCGAAAAAGAGGCAAGATCCAAAGTTTGGGGACTGAAGTGAAAATGCTCAAAAGTTGTGTAGAACCTCACGATGAAGATTCGAGAGTACTAGGAGTCAATTGGATAAAGGAAGACGTCAAATGGATAAAATATCGTTAAAATATAATCACACATCAATTTAGGATTGAAAGAGTTATGCATCGGTTTTTAGACTCATGTTGTGATCCATATTTGACATAGCAAACGATCTAATTTGAAGACGACTTCTGAAGAACAGTTGTAGCCCTTTGAGTTAGCTTTCCAACGCATCTTGAATTACCTCAATCGGATATCGAGAGAAAAAGTTATGATAAAAATACTGAAAAGGACGCAGAATGACAGCTAAGCAGCGCTACCTACAGCTAGCGCTCAGTGCGCCTGATATGCTTGAATTTTTAACAGATTTTTATCGCTCAAATTCGCTGTACCCCGTAGCGCTCAAGCGCCGCCGCCGCACAGATTTTAGGTTTTTTATTGTTTGGGAACCCCCTTTTCAAACAATAAAAAACCTAAAATCTGTGCGGCGGCGGCGCTTGAGCGCTACGGGACAGCGCTTGAGCGCTGAAAATCTGTTAAAAATTCAGCATTCAGGCGCCTGAGCGCTAGGTAGGTAGCGCTTGGGCGCTAGCGCTGCTTGCTGTCATTCTGCGTCCTCTTCAGTATTTTTATCATAACTTTTTCTCTCGATATCCGATTGAGGTAATTCAAGATGCGTTGGAAAGATAACTCAAAGGGCTACAACTGTTCTTCAGAAGTCGTCTTCAAATTAGATCGTTTGCTATGTCAAATATGGATCACAACATGAGTCTAAAAACCGATGCATAACTCTTTCAATCCTAAATTGATGTGTGATCATATTTTAACGATATTTTATCCATTTGACGTCTTCCTTTATCCAATTGACTCCTAGTACTCTCGAATCTTCATCGTGAGGTTCTACACAACTTTTGAGCATTTTCACTTTAGTCCCCAAACTTTGGATCTTGCCTCTTTTTCGCCAATTTTGTATTCTTTTCTCCAATTCTTCATCTTCCATCTAGTTTCACCTAATAACATATTATATCATCAATTAGGCTATAATCTCATTAGAAGAACGACAAAATGTCATTATTTTGGAGCCTAAATAAGTGTATAAAATACACTTATCAGTACTACTTGAGTACTTGATGCAAACAATCAAGAAATGATTCTAACTATTAGAATTATATTAAAATTATATTGAGGTATAAATCAAATTTAAGGAAATATCTATGATGGATTGGGGGGGGGGGGGGTATGTTTTCTGAAAATGACCTATTCATTGACCCGAAAAAGTTAAATTGTTAAGTGTCAAATGGTTAAATCAAAGCTGAACTCCGGTTGACTCGAAATAAAAATAATAAATAAATAAAATTATATAAACATTAAAAATTTATTTTAATTAAAATAACATTTCGAAAATCAATTATTTAACATTTTATTATTTATGGAGCAATTTATATTGAAATTAATTGGGCCAAAAAAATATTTTAAAGTCCATATATAGAAAACCCTACATGGAATAAAATGCATTCAAATTACAGTGACTTTCACTTGTAGCCGTTAGCTTTTCTTCATTTCAATTCATTTGCAGTTGTCGCCCTTCATTTTCCAGATAAATTTAGTTACGACTGCCTCCTTTGTATTCTAGACTTTGGAATTATCGATTCCTTGTATTCTCTCTCACGGGCACATATGTATTTGTGCATATAAGCATTAGATACTTCATTTATTTATTTTTTTGGATTTTAAATGTTGAATGGTTTGTGTGTGAACAAAAGTTTGCCAAGTCCTATTGCTATAAGAATCAAGAGAAACAAATTAGAACATTATCTTCTTCATTCTACATTAATTTTTGGGTAATTGGCGCAAGATGTCCCTACCTATAACGAGTTTTGTGGAAAACGTCACTAAGTTTGATTTTTTGGTGCAGAACGTCCATACATTTGCATTTTCTTGCGCAAAACGTCATTTTCACCAATTTTTAACATAAAATGACCATTATTCACTCCTATATAAATAAAAATAAAAAATAAATAAAGAATAAATTTCAATATGCTCCAAAACGTTTTTTAAAATACAAATTAGTCCAAGATAATTGTAAGAAAATAACTTACTTTATCATAATTGCACCCAAGCCCCCATCGCCACCCAAAAATTGAAAACCCTAGCTTTTTCCCATTGTTGGGCAACTTCCAGTTCCATCTCTTCTTAGCAAAAATATTTCTGCAGTCATACAGGGAGCCAGACATGCTCAATTCGAATCATCTTTACCGGATCTCCACTTCAAAAATCTAAAGCCGGCACTACACTTGTATGAGTCAAAGAAATTTGATAATCCCATAGTAAATCCAATCTTTGATTCAATATCTTGCTTGCCGATGGCAATAGAAAACTCAACACAAAATTTAAAGCAAGATAATGAAATGCAAAAGCCCATGTTTCTTTTGTTTGGTATTCCAATTCTCACAGAGCAGCAAATCTCTCAAAGCTGCTCTTTAGATAATCAAGAGAATACAACAAATCTCTCTAATGGTTCTGGATCAACAGTTATTCAGAATTGTCCAAGAAAACTATTTGGACGAACAGTTTCCACGGTTCAAAGATCAGAAACTGGACTTCGGTTTGGCAACAGGACAATGTAAGGTGTTTATGGAGTCCGATTATGTTATGTTTGTGGGTATATCTTCTTCTAATTCATCTAGTTCATGTGTAGCCTACTCGTGGTCCTGCTAAGAGCTCTTTGTCTAATTCTATTCCTATTTCTTGATTCTATCTCATCTCATCGGTCATTGAAGGAAAACTATCGATATAAGCATGAGAAAGAGCAAATTCAACTTAAGACATTGATGATTTTGTTTACAAGTAGCGAGAAAAGAAAAGAACTATCAATAGCAAATGTCGTGCACATGTAATTAACCACGGAGACAATAGAAGGTGAAGAGGTCGAGTCAAATGTAACGATTGAATGTTAAGCTGCATCTCAATTCAACAATTTAACACCATTATTCTGGACAGAAATCTGCATGTTATGCACCCAGTGTACATTAAAGTGAAAAGTGGCAATTTGAAACTTGATACACAGACAATTAAAGAACGAATTGAATTTTATTGAAACAGGAATAGTTCCTTTAAGCGTTATCCTTTATAGTGAGTCTAGTCATTATATATACCTATATAATCTTCAAGTATTAGTGCTTAACTTATGCTAATCACCAGTGACATGGTGCACCATTAATTGGTGAATAAGTTAATGGTAGGTTTTAGGGCTGGACAAAACTCTCGAAACGAAATGAACAGGACATGATCGAATCGAACCGAGCGGTTCTTCATATGTTAAATATCCAAACGGGTATCTGAATCGAGAACCAATGCATTTGGGTTGGATCTCTATTCTAGACCAATAACCGAAAAATCGAATAAGAACCGAATCTAAATAAATTTTTTAATTTTTTTATATTGAATTAATTAAATTTTTTTATTTTTTTAAACAAATTAATTAAACAAACCCAATTAAGTCCAGCCAAATTAATTTTTTGTTAACCCAACATTTGGATTTTATCCTTCGCATGTTCATTCCAATTTCATTTAGAAAGTACTAAGTAGTACGTCCATTCCTGTATAAACCCAAATCATTCGATAATTTTAAAAACCTACAATACATCCACATTCCCAAATCGATTTTGAAGCTCCTTCATTTTGGTATTAGTATCTACTTTTTGGTATTTGTATGCATTGAATTAATTTTATTGGAAAGCTTGTTATCTATATATTTTTAAATTGCTACGTTAATTTGTAAAAGTTACGAATGAACATGTCATTAATTGTATTTATATAGTATTGTTGTATATGTTAAAAAATTTAATTATGGTACGGAACCGAACAGAATCGAACCAAATGGAACCAAACCCGAACGATTTCATAATTATATTTGTACCCGACGGTTCCATTTACTAAATACCCGAAAATTTTGGGTCGGTTCGATTTTAAAGAGAACCGAACCGAATCGATCTACGTACAGCCTTAGTAGGTTCAAGGAATTTATTGATTCACTAGTTAGTTAGTGTGTCATGTCACAGGTGCTTATGCTAATCACCAGTTACGTGTATATATATATATATATATATATTTCTAATAAATAATATATTTCTTACAATTTTTTAGTTATTTTGTGTTTCTTATTCTTAGTCATTATAATTTGTATGGAGCAACGATCAGTTTGGATGACTCCAATTCAAAAATAAGGAAGCTTCTAATATGCGTGTTTGTGCAAAAATTGAGTTGACTTTGGTTATGACAACCATAAAACTCAAGTTAGAGCAATATTTCCTTGCAGTTAGTGGAAGAAGATGATCATTTGAGTGTTGCCTCTTTTCAATGATAACAAATGATCCAAAAGAGCGATTGTCATACGCTCAACCAAATCTTTTTAAAGAAGTAATCAAGAGAATTATGAATGAAGAGCACGACTTGGGATATTATGAAGCAAAACATTCATGTTGATTTTGTTGTTGCGGTTCAATTTGATCCAACTATGAATAAGTTTTCGACAACTGATTTGTTGGAACTTTCACCATATTTTGAAGGTTTGTCAACAAAAGAAATGAATCTGGGATATTTTCAGTTGATTGCAATATATTTGGTGAATTTTCCAGCCTTGAGGACAACGCTGTCTTAAGGGAATGAAAATTAAATATATTTAAGTTATAATGAGATGTAATCAAATTTTAGGAAATATTTATGTAATAGCTATAGGTAGTGAATATTATATTTAAATTAGTTGTTATTAATAATTATTTGGTTATTAAAATCAGTCATTGTTAGGACATTCAAATTAATCAGATATACATATGTGGAAAAGAGTTATGACCCAAGACTTGGGTGGAACCGAAGATTTCAAGAACAAAACTCTGACAACATCCGATAGATGACGATCCTTTCTTTCTATCACTCAATTTTGCTGAGGGGTAAATAGGCAATAGCGTTGAGAGAGAACACTATTTTGTTGTAAGAAGGATTGACACTGATGAGATATATATTCCCCACCGTTGTCAGACCTCAATATTCGAACAAAATTGAGTCTCAGTGTAATCTATAAAATTTTGAAGAATGGTACCGACCTCACTTTTAGACCGCATAAAATATATCCAAGTGTAACGACTGAAATCATCAATAAATGTCACAAAATACTTATAATGAGCATGTGAAGTCACATGTGCCACTCCCCAAACATCACTATGAATAATTTCAAAGCATTTATGAGCACGACTACCATGAGATGGAAATGGAAGAGTCTTACTTTTTCCAAGTTTACAAGTATCACAATTGAAAGACAAATTTGAAAACTGAAACTTACTTTTATTACCCAAAAAACCACACTTCAACAAATGAGATAAAATTAAAGTATTGGGATGACCCAATCGTTTATGCCAAACTTCATGTTTAAATCTATTACTAATACAAGCCAAAGACATAGCAGGAGGAATAGTAAACTGTAGTGGAAACAATCTTCCGACCTTAGGCCCCTTCGCGATCACCTTCCCCGATCCCTGATCATGCACAAGACAACCAGCACGAGAGAAACATACATCACAGTTATTATCAACTAATTGACCAACCGAAATCAAGTTTGTAGATAAGCCCGGAGATACAAAAACATTATCGAAAGAAGACCCAATATCACCAACAACAGTAATAGGAAGAGTATTGCCATTAGCAATTTGAATGTGTTGTGTACCAGTATCCATCGAATGTTATGTAAGGAGTCATAACTACTTTACATATGATTTGATGCCCCTAAATTAACAAACTAAGGGAAAGAAGCAATTTGACCCTTACCTTGTAAGCCCAGGGCAGAAACAATCATCTGCTGGACTATTTTTTAGGGTAAGAACAGGTTGATTGGTGCTAGCTTGTGAGAGTTCTAGATTAGTACTTTGTGCAACTACTTGAAATGCTTGAGCTTGTTGATGTGGAGGTCTTGTGGGATCATCTTTGATGACATTCCCTAGTTGTTTACAATAATTGCGACTTTCTGATGACAGTTATGAGCAATATGCATGTATCCTTTGTAGCTAAAATACTGTAGTTTACCTTTTCCCGTCCTTGGGTAGCATATGCAATGGTGGCCACATTAGAAGAGAAACAATCAGCTCCAATAGTAGTTTAGGTTGCCAGTCGTTGTTCCTCACGCAAAAGTTCACCCAAGCACACATCCAAAGAGGGAACCGGATCACGATTCAATAAACCAGCCCTGACCACTTCAAATTCGGGTCGTAATTTCATAAGAAACTGATCCCTCTTGCTAACCTCTTGAACATCTTGTAGTGCTGATAAGGCCGCCGCAGGGACCTTAGCATGAATTATACCAGAGTACTCGCTCCACAAGTTTAAAAAACCAGAATAGTATTGCTCAATAGTAAGATTACCTTGAGTGTAGTTAGCAATTTCTAACTCCAACTGAAATCGCCGTGCATTATTGTCTTGGTAATAAATCCGCTTCAAGTATTCCCACATCTCCTTAGTCGTAGTGAAAGAACGTAAATTATTCATCATGTGAACCTCCATGCATCCTTTGTTTTCCATGCACTGAGATCTTTGGCATCTTCAAGCGCTTTAGATGACCTATCAATATGACCCCAAAGCTCATTCTTTTTTAAAAAATCTTGAATTGAAGTTCCTACACATAATAATTCTTAGCGTAAGAAAATCACAAATTACAACAACCCAAACTTAATCAACCTACAAAATAAAATGGATTACAGCCCAAACAAAGTTTTAGAAAAAGACCCATTCTAAATAAAACCAGCCCACAAAATTAAGTTCGCTTCAAATAATTAGGACCAAGAAAATCATGCCTACTTCAAATTAATGGACAACCCAAACCAGTCCACATAATAACCACGAAGACAGAAACTTTCTATCCAACTCCGATCACACCAATTGCACACACAGAAACGTTTGATCCACTTCGATCAAGCTTAGCAACAATTAATTAATACCCACCGGTGAAGATGAAATCAAAACATGCTCACGCTGCAATCGAACACCACTACTGCCGCACTGAAGACGAATATCTGCACCAACCAAGATGTCGACCACAGATCGATTGACCTAAAATCTCAAACACTAGGCACTACCTTGAAATCTTGAATACCCAGAACAAGAAACTCAATCACTAACTCTGACCACACTATAGGCAGAAGGAAACTGAAAATCAATGATTCAACGATGATTTCTTAAAGCAAGTTCTAATGCCATGTCAATCTTTTAGCTAAATGATATTCCCGTTCGGGATACATTGTATTATATACAGGGGCGAATCCAGGAATTCGACCCAGCACGGGCGGAGACCGTTGACCCGTGACCGTTGACCTGTGACCGTTGCCCGATGACCGTAGACAATCAACTATCGTAATAGCCGAAAATATAATTCGATACATATATAAATGCACTAAAACATAAAAAGTATATACATATGAAAATATGTTTCAATACAACCCAGAATACTAAAAAAAAAAATACAACCCTACTCTGTAACTGCAAACTTAGACAACTGCATTCTTCGGGGTCTCATATTTTGAAAACGTTGCAATATTGTTTCATTCTCAAGTTTTAAAAAAATATCTTTCTCCACGTAAACCGTCAAATTGTCATTCAACCATTCATCTCCCATTTTGTTGCGCAAGTCGCTCTTGATTAAATTCATAGCAGAAAATACCCTTTCAACACTTGCAGTTGCCACAGGTAATATCAAAACCAAGGTGATCAACCTATAAACCAACGGAAAATAACAGTAACTTCCAGTTTCAACCAACTTCCGAGCTACACAAGATATGCTATTGAGGTTAAAGAAAGCTGCATCCATTCTCACCAACATAAGAAACTTGTCAAGTTGAGGTCTAAGTAATAAAAGCTCTTCACTATTGAAGTCCAAAGGATATAACTGAGCAAGACGCAGCAATTTACCCTGATCAAAAGCCGCAAATGAATTTTTTGGATTTAAACATGCAATGCAAGTAAAGAGCTCGGTAGTTGTTTCTGAAAAACGATCATTCAACTCTTGCAAGATTGAGTCAATCACATGACAATACAAATCAACATAAAAGCGATGATAATAAGTCACTTGCTCAGCTGCACGCCTAGGTCGACCTTTTACTACTACAACATCATCCAAATTAGGCACTAAAATATGTCTATCAACACAAAACCCAATCACCCTACGCAACAGAGTTTCCCAACCATTGTCTCTCATGTTCTGCAATGCACACTTACACAAATTCAATAACATCATAGCATTCTGAATATCCTGATCCTTTTTCTGTAAAGCTTGTGAAAGGTCATTTGTAGTTGCAAGAATTTCAAACATAAAGTGGAGACTAAACACAAACTGAAAATCTTGCATAGTGTCCATTTGTCTTATGGCCATTGATTTTTTATCTGAATTTACTCCATCTTCTGATATATTCTCAAGAACATCTATGATAGCATTAAACATATCAATGAAACGAGTAACTGTCATTAGATGCGAGCCCCATCTAGTATCACCTGGGCGAGCCAAACCCATTTCTTGAAATTGACCAGTTCCACTAGATAGTTCCCCAATATGAAGCTTCTCCAGAATATTAGAATGGTAACTTGATCGAAGAGCATCTACACGCTTACATGATGCACCAACCAAATTCACAATAATAGCAAGCATGTTAAAAAAATCACCAAGCATAGAATTCCTACGTGCCACGGAAACAACTGATAACTGAAGTTGATGAGCAAAGCAATGAACATACATGGCATGTGGGTTCTCTCTTAGAATTAAAGCTTTCAAACCATTAAACTCACCTGACATATTGCTTGCTCCATCATAACCTTGACCTCGCAGGCTAGATATGCTCAATCCATATGTAGAAAACATTGCATCAATGGCATTTTTCAGTGATTGGGCACAAGTATCAGTAACATGGGAGATGCCCAAAAAACGCTCCTTCACTTGCCCACTTTTGTCAACAAATCTCAAAACAACTGCCATTTGTTCTTTTATAGAGTTATCACGAGCCTCATCAACCAAAATCGAAAATAAAGAATCACCTATCTCATTGATAATAGCCCTTGTCGTCTCCACTGCACAACAATTAATCAAATCCTTTTGGATGTTTGGTGAAGTCATTTGGTCATTTGCAGGAGCATTACTAAATAGTACTTCTTTAACTTCCTGACAACGATCTCCATACCATTTTAGTAGCTCAACTAGATTTCCTCTATTAAGAGACTCTTTCGATTCATCATGACCACGAAATGACAATCCTTGCATCAAGAGGAATCTAGTACAATGTAGCACCGCTGTCAATCTCATCCTATAGTTTTGTTGTTGATTACTACTTTGGCTAGAAATAACATAGGAGATGCTCTGCTTTTGATTCATCAAGTTCGTACACTTTGCAAAAGATTGATTATGAGCACTATCAAAGAGACCGACATGATCTTTCAATGTCTTTTTGTGCTTCCAATCCCTAAAGCCGATTTGAGTGAATACATGTCCACCTCCTTGACCCCCTCTATCGGGTTTGAACAAGTAACAATGCAAACAATACGCAGCATCATTTTCTATACTGTACTCCAACCAATGAAATTCAGAGAACCACTCTTTTCGAAAACACCTATTATCATTCCCTATTCGTCTTCTTGGAAAGTCATGTCCATATGGTTGACAATGACCTTTCTCCAAGTATGCCATCCTCACATCATCTCTGATATTAGGATCGTATGATTCGATAGGGGGACGTTTCCCTGGATCAGATTCAAGATTATCCACATTGAATTGATGCCGAGACTTCTTTGCATTATTTACTAACTCTTGTGCTCGGCTAGAATCAGTGGCGGGACTAGATGCACAACTAGAGAATGAAGAACTATGTATGGACTTTCGTTTCGGTTGAAAAAATCGCTCCATAATCTGCAAAATGCCCCAAATTATTTTTCAATTCAAAATTGATTAAAAACAGTGTACACATGGACATGGTTAATGGTTTAATTGAGCCAAACATCTTCACGCCGAAGACTCTTCAGACTCTTCACTTATCCCTAAATCCTAATTTCCTAAAAGGCTAAAACCCTAAATCCCAAATCACAATTCAAAATTCAAAATTATACGTCGTAACTCGTAGTTAATATAAATTCTCATTTCCCATAAATTCACAAAATAGAAATATGCAGTCCAGGGGCTGCACCCATCACTTCAATTTTCATTTATCATAAATTCATAATTCATTAATAGCAAATAACAAATTAACAAAAATTGAAAAAAAAAAAGGAATATAACAACACAAATATACAGTCCAGGGGCTGCACCCATCACTTAAATTCACATTTATCATAAATTCATAATTCATTAATAGCAAATAACAAATTAACAAAAACTAAAAATACAAAAACACAAATATACAGTCCAGGGGCTGCACCCATCACTTAAATTCTCATAATCTCATTTATCATAAATTCATAATTCATTAATAGCAATTAGCAGATAACAAATTCACAAAAACTAATAAATAAATAAAAAACACAAATATACAGTCCAGGGGCTGCACCCATCACTTAAATTCTCATTTATCATAAATTTATGATTCATTAATATTGAATAATAATAGCAATTAAATTAGCAACTAACAAATTAACAAAAACAGAAAAAATAAATAAATAAATTAGTCATATACCTTCCTCCAGCAGCCCAGCCCAGCTCCAGTCCACAGATAGCGGCCCAGCCCAGCTGCCCAAAGCCCAAAAGTCCACAGATTCCGGCTCCACTCCAGGCTCCAGCAGAAAGCTCTCCTCAGTCCTCCCTCCACACAGCGCTGCTACAGGCTGCAGCCTGCAGTCCGCCAGTCTCGCGGAATCGAGCCTCCAGTCGGCAGACGGCAGTCACGGTCTCTCACTTCACAAATCACAAGTCACGAAACGATTATGATTCACGAATCCACTCCAGTCTCCACCGCCACAGGCCACAGCCCAAGTCTGCCGTCCCGTCCTCGGTCCTCCTCAGTCCTCACCTCAGAAGTTAGACCCCCAAATTAATTTCACCAAGGCGCCCTGGCTACTGCCCTAACCCCGTCGCCCGCAAGAAGAAACAGATGGCTATGGATTCGATTGTTAAATGGATTGGATTCGATTGTTAAACAGATGGCTATGGATTCATCCAATTCGGTATTTGTTAAATGGATTCGATTGAATTGGGCTACAAAAATTGGGCCTTTTATTTTTTTAAAATCAGGCCCAACAACTTATTTGTTTCTCCAGCCCAATCCCCAGCAACAGCCTTCTTCCTCCTCCTGCTGCTTCCTTCCCGGCGAACCTGAAAACTCTCTGAGACTGAAACTTTGAAGAATTTCCGGCGAACCCAGCACGGGCGGGGGCTGGCCAAGTGCTGGGTCCGCCACTGATTATATAGATGAATATGCCGTATGTACATGGTAATATGATAAATTTTAGGTGAATTATAATTACTACATAAATTACAATATTTGTATATAAATATGGTAATAAACCATAACCTTTGTGAATATTGAAATCTCCATAATCTCAATCTCAATCTTATTGATACTTCATTTTTTAGCTTTAGATAGAGAAAGGTAAAAAGTATATATAAATAAGATATTTTGGATGAAGTGTTGGGAATCGGTTACTGAACAGTAGTCAGTTCCATTTCAGTGTGACATGGAGGGGACATAAATGAACAGTAAATGATCATCCACTCTTTAAGGGAATTAGATTACACACACATTATATGTATGTCTATGTATCTATTTAGGCATGTTTTTGCATATTTGTATTTGTGTGCATTTATGTGATTATGAGTAATTAGATAAAATTTGTAAGAAAGTAGATTTACTATTTTAATAGTGTTTTACCGGATTTATAATTTCAACCATTACTGATTTATTTATTTTTTAAAGTTATTGAACAAATTAATACCTATTGATGATGAGTGGATTTGACTTTAAAAATTTATAGGAAACACTAGTGCTTTTATTTACACATAGAATTTTACAACAATAATAATTAATTAATTAATTTAACAGAGCAGTGCTATGTGTACATATTTAAAGAGTGAATTTTGTTGAGATTCTAAATAAATGGTAATGACCACGACCACAAAGGCTTCAACGGGAAACAAAATTATTTGCAGACAGAATACTAAAATGTTATGCACACAAGAAAGAGAAGCAATTCGTGGGCATATGATATTGAAAAACCGGCTCTATGCATAGGCTCCAACTCGCATTTCGGTTTTAAGAGTTGACGAGTCAATTGGAAGAAAAAAATAACACTCCTAAGGGGCCAATTTTCGCGTAGTTCGGTCCGACATTCGTGTACACAGGTCGCGGCGGCTGCACACAAGTTTAAGGTCCGGAGTTCTAATTCGGTCCTTTGTTTGCACCCTTTATGCACGTACATAGAGAGAGCATCTACGTAGTTTTCGCTTCAACACAAATCATTTTCCAATGCATCAATTTTGAGCCTCAATTTTTCATTCACCAAAGAATCATTTTTGACAAGTAAATATATAATTTCGACATTCTCACGGAGAACAATGTGAATCAATTTCGATCTTTCAAATCAATCGAACGGATCCCACTCAAAATTATATCAAAAGGGCTCACTAAGCCATATTTTTCAACAAATTTAAACTGAACTTCAAATATGAGTTCCAAAACAAAACCTACTGAATGCATTTATAAAGTCAAAAGTTTTAAATCCAAAGTGGATTCCATTTCCCCATTTTTATCAACTTCTTAAGGAAGTCAATCAGTGAATAACGTAAATATAATACATTCTAAATTTTGTGTTTTGAATGGTAAATAAAAAAATCAAAACAGTCTGAACCTAGAATTGCAGGATGTAAATGTTACGAAAAAGCATTTTCCCCACAATACAATTAGTGGACAAATATATTTGTGACGTGTCTACCTAAAAAAAAGAATATTTTTAAGAAAAGTTTTTTTTTTTTTTTGTTGGGAATTTACTTATCATGACCACAAAATTTAAACAATATTTCAATTTCCATCAAGAATCTCCTTTGTGTTTAAAAGAAAACCGTGATAGGAATTATACTTTTGTTGAATTTTGCAAACTCTTTTACTTGTCTTGAACACAAACAATTACGACATGCAATCCACAACTATCCAATTGCTCAATCTCTAATGAAAATCCACACAGGGATTGAAAATAAAAGAAATAGAGTTTGTCTTTTCTTGTGCCAGCAAAATAATGAATTGCCATGTTCTCTCGATTTGTCAAACTTTAATCGTTTATTAAGAGAAGTCCAAGTGGGCTTGACTCGATACTTAAATTTAACCCAATCCAATGTTTAATTAGTCTAATTAATTAAACACGGCTCATTAATTAATCTGATTAATTAATTAGCCTATTAATAATTAATCCAATTAATTAATTGTCCAACATTCGTCAATTAATTAATTAGTATATTTCACTCTTCTAGTTCTCATTTTGTGTGTATGACTCAATAGGATTTCGATGACGATGTCTATCGACGTGAATTATTATTTTAATCTAATCAAAATCGATAATCTAAAATACCCCTTTTACTTAATTATGACATCTAGTAAAGTGTCAGCATAATATATGTAATGGGAAATGTCATGTGATATGACAAAATCAAATTTGTTTGTTTACTCTGAAACTATAATCTTTTCGTCAATATCATCCGATCAATTACGAGATATGAAGTTTGTCAATCTTGATTATCGATCATTTCATTTTTTTTATGACTCAAGTGTCCAAACTTCGCCCGACTAATCCTGAGGAATGGCAGCTTTCCCCTCGGTTCGCAACTTGGGTTAATTCGGATGCGGTCACAACTTATACACACTTTGGCCGGACATTCGACGGTTCTCCTCCATGTGGACCTCTATCTTCCAACATAGAACATGTCTTCCAATATTTAAATGATGCCTTTCATCTCATATTAAGTCAATGTAAGTCAAAAAAACTCTTTTCGACTTTTGAGAACACTTTGGTCAAAGATTTCATTGTCAATTTAACTGAATGAAATGTATATTATAATTTCTTACTATCTGAGAGTAATGAATCATTTTTTTATCATTCACAACTTTCATATGATTCCTAACATATCCATACTTTGGGAGCATTCTGCGTACCAAGGTTTTTGACAAAAAATATGAAACCTTACTTTAAACTAATTCAATTATTCCTTCCTCTACTAAACCAACCCCGAAACCTTTCTATCTTTGATTGAATGTAGGGTATAACACTTACAATTTTCTCATGCTCAACCTTTCGACTCCAAACAAAATCAATGATGGTTGTACATAAAGTTTTTTATTTACTTATACGTAGACTATTTAAGCTTAGGCAAACACGCTCTAAGCACCACCAAACAAAACTGTTGATTAGCCCATCACTCCACGTAGCATTTTTCTCCCCCACTCCTCACCGGCTCTGCTCCTCAGGTAAATTATTTTCTCCTATTTTTTAATTAGTTGAAGATTGTTTTTATTAATCTGAACTGGATTCTTCTATAGATCTATGTGTTTAACCGATTGATTGCTATGTAATTAATTTAAACTGGAAGTTATTTATTAGATAATTATCAGTTTTTTATGGACTAGATTTTTGAATTTGAAATTTAAACCGATTGATTGCTCTGTTCCTCGGTATTTTTGTTGAGACGACCCATTTAGAATAACCCAGAAGAACTATGAATGAAATGAATAAGCAACATCATGAATTAAATTTATTTCTCAAACACAATCTATGATTTTTTATTAAATATTAATACTTCAAGTCCGATTCTGCACGTAACATTTTTTCACGTTGATAATTTCTCATGCAATCTTTTGTTTGGGAGGCAAAACTTCTTTTTTTGTTTGGCACGATTGTTGGATGCGGAAAACAGCCTTAGCAATTTGAAGATATCCGAGGTTGGAATGAAATTAACTAACCCCCAATACTTCCTTCTCCTATTCTACATGGAATTTTAAAAGAGTCAATTGATGCGGAGGGGCGGACGCAGAATATAAAAGTTAGGGGGACACAATCGAGCTTACAAAGAAGTTGAGAGAAATTTTACACTTGAAAATTTACGTCCAAAAAAAATCATACCTCATGTAATTTTGTATTTGAAAATTTACATGGGATATGACTTTTTCGGATGTAAAATTTCGAAATTTTTTGATATCATATTCCATATAAAGTTTCCTAATAAAATGATAAAAATTACATTGAGAAGTTTGTATCGCAAAAATAGTAAATGTTAATGAAATAATTGAATTTTTGTTTTAAAAAAAATGCGAGTGAGACGTTTTTCTTTAAGATTTACGTTTAACTATTTTCGATATCTATTTGGACTATTTGATATGCCCATAATGTAGTTTTTGAAATAAATTTTGAGATGACATAAGTAATTTGTAGATTCGATTAGCGTACAATCGTCGGAGAATTTTTAAAATTAACATGTTATCGAAATTCAAATTTATTGTGATTTTACCCCTGTTTTGTGGAATTTAAAATCAAATTTTTAGTAAATTTTGATAAAAGTTAAAACAATTATGGATTTTATGAAATATGTTATTAAAATTAATTGTTAACTTTGATTTAGATTAAAATTTAGATTTCAATCGATACCAAACACGAATTTATTTAAAAAAAAAAAAAAAACAAACAAACCTCAAAAGTTGGGGGGCACGTGCCCCCCGGGGTCCGCCTGCCAACTGAGGAAAATTCTCTACTTGAGAATTAATTTGTTGGCAGCATAGCAAAATGACTTCTCTTAAGCTTTTTTTGAATGACATTAAAGCGAAGAAACATATTTCGCTTCAGCTGGCATCTAATTGTTGATGCTGCAATCGCAGGGACGTGTTTGAACCTACTGCGCAATCAATATGGCGGCATTTCTCATCACCAATTGGCTTTCAAGTACAACATGTCGGAATTGATATCGATTCACTAATTTTGCTTGCATGATCTTGTTTAAAGAAAATTTAATGAGACAGAAAAATTATACAGACTTCAAAGTTTTCGACTATGTGAAAACTTGTACAATCATATAAAATTTCTCACCAACCCAAATCCCAAATATCGTTTTCTACATAGACCACAAAGAGGAGAAGAAAAGGGTTACATTTTTTTTTTATTCTCAAGAAACACTTTTCCCGTGAACAAAAGAGTGCATAGCATAGCACATCAATGAACATTGCTTGATTTGACCTAAATTTTCCACATGATGGTCTTTCCAGTATTAACAACATTAGGCATGTTTTCCTTTTATGGTTAAGACATTCCTCATAATGTGATAGCCAATATTTTGGAAATTTAATTAATTATTGTTTGTAATTATTTTACAAATTAATTAGTCCATTAGAAATGCCTCACAAGTTGATTAGCTTCTTTAATTATGATTATCCAATAATGCAATATTGAGATTTCGAGGAAAACACGTTATGTAGGCATGTTTTCCAATATTAACAACATTAGGCATGTTTTTCTTTTATGATTAGACTTTTTTGAGGCAACTTCCCTACAATCTTCACCTTGACAAAAAAATGAGTCAAAACTCTTGCCATCTCTTTTACTGCTCTTGAACACAATAATTGGAAAAATTGGCGCACTTTGGCAATCCCATACTCCACCATGAAGATTTTATTCACTTAAAAATTAAAAATCCTAAGAATTTAATAGGCTCATGTCGAACAAACCTTGTTTGAGAAATTATGGTGCAACCCCATTGCTTGACTTTCGTGGGAGGTCGCTAGCCATCGATATATAAATATTTCACGATACACCTCGCATTAATCTCAAGGCAATGCTTGTGTACAACAATGTGGACTGCTAGTAGTATCGCATGCTCTATGACAACTAGCGCATGCCATAAGGATGACATCGTCTCCCATAGAGAGAGACCTCGTCCCATTTGATTCCAAACAGTTTAATGAGTTTGCTCCACCTTTTGGACAGTTTTTCTTGATGTGACTTGGTTGTTCATATTTGATGAAAACTTGGGTTACGAAGCGTTACGCAATCCACATTGAATAAAAATAATTGACTTTTACCTTCCACGAGCCAAAATTGTTTTCTTCATCAAATTTCTCCACATTTTCTGTGCTTCGACACTTCAAATTATAACCTAGTGCTCTGATGCCACTTTTTGAGAATTGAGGCAATTTTCCTAATTTGGCCTATGGTATCGTTTTCGAAGGAAATCATTAATTAGATAATAAAAAATATAAAGGTTTGGAAATTTTTTTTATAAACTATTAGAAAAATTTGTATAACCATATAGAATTTCTTAACAACCCAAAGGCCAAACCCCAAGTATCTGAGAAAAATAAATATAAATTTTACCATATCTCCAATTTCTACTATTTGTACAGATCACCACAAGAAAACTCCCCAAATGTCTCTCAAGAAATCATCATCACGTACATAAAAGAGAATAGAACACGTTAATATATAGAACATTGCTGGAACTGACCTAAATTTTCCTCCAAATTGTCTTTCAAATATTAACCATATTTGGCATCTTTTCTTTTTATATTTTGGCTCTTTTGAGGCAACCTCCCAACACAACAAAATTAATGACTCTTAGACTCACGTAGTGAAAGATGCAAGGTCATGGGCATCTTTCAGGCACGTTAGAGTTATCCTGCCACTTTATTATTTTCTAATTCTTATGGCGTGCAAGAAAAAAAAATATTAAATATAATGATACTTAGAATGAATATTATTATCAGAACGGGAATTTGGCGCAAACGTCCTTAACTTTTGCCTTTGGTGTGTGTTTGGCGGGTTTTGTCGCTAACAATTAAAAATGGGTCAGACGATTGTGTAAGGAACAAACCTCTTGAGACAAAGTCCCAAAAATGGGTGTTTTATTGGCGAAGATTTACAATCGAAAACAAACAAAATGCCTCTAAGGGACGCAAGCACACGAGTACTGAAAGAAATGTTTTAAAATTAAACTAAGAAATTGAAATTACATATTCTCTGTTGAGAGTTTTTGATTCGAGGGTCCTTTCTTCTATGCCTTCACTTCCTTTTTATATTTCCTTGATAACTTCTGGGTGACAAACCGCTTGGAACTGCTCAATTGCTCCATAACTATCCATTTTCTTCATGATGGCCGACTTGTTGGGGAACGATTATCTCATAACCGTTGCCATTACTCTTGTCTTTTAACTGCCCACTACAGGAATCCATGGATTGTGGGGGGTGATGAATTTATCTAATAACCGCTTCCATAATTTCTAAATTAGATGATCATAACAGCTTAGATTCGTTCAATTCATGGGCGACTTGAATGTTTGGACAAGGACAGGACCGCGCCCTAGGCGATCATACGGTACTTCATTCGCTCAAATTCTGGGCGTCTTGCAAGCTTGGACGATGATGTTTCTTTATTTTTGGGCCTCTACTAGATTCATCAATGGTTCTATCTAGGCCCTTATCATGGACTTCCGGATTGGGCTTCACTCATTGGGCCTTTTATCTTGGGCTGCACTTTTAGTGTGTCAACAATTACCCCCCAATATGGCAGAATTAATACCAATTATTAATCTTTGCCATATTCACTTTGTATTTTTCCAGCAACATTTGAAATTTCCAAGAATTTCAATCATTATATACTTCTATCGTCTGAAGGGGTGCAACATTACAAACCCTTATAATCCCAAAAGACACGCCATTTCATCGCACCTAAATCACGTCTCTATATTTCGCGCTTCTTCCTCGCCATTTTACTGTTCATCTTCTTGCTTCTTTGCTACGTTTCTCAAGCAAACTTCAACAAATTTGTATTCTGCATCCAATGGCGACTTCACAAACTCACTCTGATGACTCCTTCAGTTTTGAAGATTTCCAAAACTTCATTACAAGGCCGTATGTAAATCCAACTTTTCTTTCACAGGCCAACGCTGATCTTAATGAGTTCTACTTAGGCCTATCATTCAATGATGCTGAAGCTGTTAGACGAACGACGGTAGGTCAGTTGTTCCCTTATTCTCAAGACCTATTTCCCACAACTGGCGCTCCGCCATCTCCTCCTCGCGAAGTTAGTTGTTACGGGCTATTTATTCACCAATTGAGCCATGTAAAGATGTCTAGTAGGGACATTTTTACATTCTTTTATACTTTAAATTCAATACCTTCCTTTTTTCCTTTTTCTCCTCATCAAATCCCCCTTTATGTACGGCCTCCTTCTACTCTAGCCGAAGTGGACACTTTCATGCCTGTTTGGGTTCAATTTTTGATAGGAAGAGAATTATTTCATGACATTGTTATGGGAACAAATGCCAAGGCAGGGGTTGAGATATATGCACCCCAATTTTTTGCTCGCCAGCTTGGTTTTGGCCAAATGTGGCATGTTCCTCCTTGTTATTCTAGGAATTTAACAGAGCGTTTTTATACTATTAATAAAACTGAGGCACAAGCCATTGATGCCCGTAATAATCTCTTGACTAAAGATTTTGCCTATGCTCCTTTCAATCCTACCGCTATCACACACCCCCTTTTTGACCAGTTGTGGCCATCTGTGAAGCGCAGATTGTTCACAACTGATGCTAACCGTGCCTTCCACCTGCTGGATAAACCGGATACTCTTTCTATTTCTCTCATTCTGGCTACCCCTTTATCTAGTAGGATTCCTTCCTCACTTACTAGCACCAAACGCCCCACTCTTCCATCTATTTCTCCACTTCCCAAGGCTATTACAGCCAAAGGTGCCTCCAGCCACAAACGGCCAGCCTCAGCTTCTCCAATTTTGCAAGATGATGATGATGATGATGATGCTCCTCTCATCCTTAGGAGAAAGGTAATTGAGTTTATTTATTTCATAAAACATCTTCCTCCATATATTAATGACTTACCTGAATTTTCCAGAAGAGTTCGGCCTCTCCCCCAAAGGCTTTAGTTTTGGCAGCTTCTGCTTCATCACCTTCTGCTGAAGCTGCTTTGTCCAAATCAGATGATGAAGGGACTATGCTTACAGAGAAATCCTTAGTCCCGGAATCTTCATCACAGCCAGTAGAAAGGCCATCTTCTCCCCAGGGCGTCAACCCCCCAAATGTCGAACCAGAAGGTAATGCACACTTTGATGTTTTGCCCTTTCTTGTGCTACTGGTTGTTGATTCATTGCTTCTTGAATTATGCAGAGGTTCCTATGGACCTGCCCAGTGTGGCAGAATCTTCTTGCCCAGATAAAGGAAAATCTCCACAAGTGGTAGAGACGACTGGTGATGTGCTTGGACTTCTCAATGTTGCTGATGAGGTAACCTTTTGCTTTACTCTCATTCTTACTTCATTTATTGTAGTGAAAATTCTCAATGTTGGCGTCTTTCTTTGCAGGGAGCTGATGACATTATACGTTCCATCCAAGACTTGTTCACTTCCTGGGAACAAGTAGAGACATCTCGCCCTACTTCAACCAGTCATCCTTCTGCACCATCTTCTGCTCTTTCAGATGAACATATGAAGTCTCTTAAACAGTCATTGCTTGAGTACGTTTCTTTTATGGACATGGATATTAGCCACGCCAGTACTGCCAAACAGAAGGATAAGTTTGAGATGTTGAGTGCAAAATTGGCGCAAGCACTTTCACTTTCGTCACTCAATGTTTCTGCTGACTTTAAAGCGAAGTTGAAGGTTGTTCATTCTGACATCCTCTCTTTGCTAGCTAAGAATGTGGAACTGAAGGCCAGGAGTACTCAATATCTTCGTGCTGCATCTGAAAAAGAGTCTTTGCTTCAAGAGATTAACAAAACCAAGGCTGAATTGACCGACATCTCTTCCGAAGTTATGGTTGAAGACTCTTTGATGTTAAGTTTGGCTGCAGAGATGAAAGAGCTTCAAGCAAAGATGGATGACTGCAGGGCGAGAATGGCTGCTAAAAAGCGCAATGCTTCCCAGGGAATTGAATGAGCTAAGTCTTTGGTTGAGCAGTATAAAAAACTGAAGGTTGATGAGGACCTTGTAGTTGAGTTAAATGTCACCTCTTCTCAACAGAGCGAGGACTGGGGGAGACTTAGAGAGAAAATGCGTTCAGCTTGGGGCGAATTGTAATTAAGACATCCAATGTCTTAACTTTCCTTTTGTAATTTCGCACTAACTGTCATTGCTAATTTTGAATGTAATAGCATCCATCATTATTAATGAACGATTGTTTTGTCTACTTGTGTATTAATTGACGTTTTATCCTTAATCGTCACCCTTCAAGCATCCAATTGCTTGATGCTAAAATTCATGCACATTCTTTCTTGTTATTCTCGTATCCTTTTCCAAGACTTTGGGCCATTTTGATTTCAGTTATTAGGCATGAATGTGGCCATTCATATTCTGTCTTTTCACCTTCATGCCTCTATAAATGCATGTGTATTTCACCTTATCATTTTCATTTCCATTCTTTTCTTCAAAACTATTTTCCTGACATCGTTTGGCACTTCAACAATTGATCGAAATTTTCGTCTTCCATAGAAATGGATTATTTGATCCGCTCATTTTGCCATCTATTTTGATATTACCTTTGGTAAGGGAGGTATAAGAAATTGTCTTTGACCAATGAAGGATTTTTCAGAGCCCTTGCTAAAAGTGTTTTCCTCAGCAGCAAAGTTCTTCCGGGCTTATTGCTGCAGCGATGCACTCAAGGAGGCGTTGAAGGCCAATTGTTTGCTAAGGGTGTTTCTCAGCCTTTTTGCCTGCCATTGCAGCGATGCATTTAGGAAGGCGAGGAAGGTCGGTTTCACTCTTTCTGTCGCAATCGATCGGGAAACAATTCATAGCCTACTCCAAGTTGCAGTTAATTGTATTATGACTATTTTGTCTCTCTTATTTTGTAAGAAACATTATAGCGATACGTTTAGAGGTGCGAGAGAAACAACTACTATTTTCATGTTGTAGTCAGTAGGGGATAAATAACAGTGTGCTGTAATTTGAGGCTTATGTAAGAAACATGTGGTAATAAAGAATCTTATTCGAACGTATTTTGTTTTATGGTTCATTTGAACGTAATCGTCCAGTTTATTTTATCTACAATCGCTCAACGCAATTATACTAATTATGTTTTTATTTGTTCGCTTTCCCATAAAGAATGAAAATACTTTTTTAAATATTTGCCGTTAATGAACCTCGTGTGCTTAGTGTCATCTAAATCTTCTAAATGATATGGCCCTTCCAATTGGACGACCACTTGCCATACTTTGGACCCTTGCTGTCCAAAGGGAGTATTGTTTTCCAAACCAATTCTCCCAAACTAAAAGACTTGGCTATAACTTTCTTATTGTAAAATTTAGCCATTCTTAGTTTTTGAACTCGCAGCCTATCTAAAACGTCCAATTTTAATTCGTCCAACTCCAACAAGTTTTGAACTAGTGATTTGGCATACTCACCATCACTTAACTTATGTTGCAAACACACTCTAATTGATTGTACATTGATTTCCAAAGGCAAAACGACCTCTTGTCCATAAGTAAGTTGGAAGGGAGTAACTTTGGTGCTTGACTGAGGCGAGGTCCTATAAGCCCATAAGGCCTTATTTAAACATTCGTGCCAATTCCTGGCATTTTCATCTATCATTTTCCTTACGATATTTTTTAGAATCTTATTAGAAGATTCTATCTGTCCATTGGATTGAGCGTAATATGGCGTGGAGTTTACTAACTTAACTCTAAACTCGCTCAAGAATTCTTTCACTTGATCCCCATTCAGTGAAGTTCCATGATCCACCATCAAAGTTTGTGGAATCTCAAATCTGTAAATAATATGATCATGGATAAATTCTATGACACTCTTTTGGGTGATCTCTTTTAAAGGTTTCGCTTCTATCCACTTAGTGAAAAAATCTGTTGCAACTATAACAATTGTATGTTACTTGGATGATGGGGGATAAATCTTCCCTATGAGGTCTATCGTCCAACCCTTGAACGGCCAAAGCTTGATAATGGGTGCCATCTTTCTTGTGGCGCTCTCTATATTAGACCATATTTTTGGCACGCTAGACAACTCTTCGCATATTGAACACATGATTCTCCCATCATGGGCCAAAAATATCCATTCCTAATAATTAGTCATCTCATCTTTTGGCCGGCTTGATTCTGCACCTCAGCCATGATTGTTCTAGCTTCTTGCAAACTTACACATTTTAGCAATATACCATCAGAGCATTTCTTAAACAACTCTTCATCTATCAACGTATAATTTAGCAAACGTAACTTCATTTTTCTATTACCTCCTTTATTAGGTTCTTTAAGGAACCCTTTAATCTCTACCCTCCAATCTAATGCATCTCCATCTTGTATGCAATGAATTTCAATCTTTCTCGCCCTTCTTTGGACTACGGGCAGTATTACTCCATATTCACAAGTAGATTCCCAATTTAGCGCCTTCGAATACCCTGATGCCATTTGGGCCAACTCATTCGCTATGTCATTGTATATTCTATTAACACATTGAAACTCTACTTGATCGAATTCTTCCAACAATTCTTGGGCGATTTCGTATTGACTTATAATGGAATCACTTTGGCATTTAAAGTCACCAATCAATTGGTGAATTACCAATTGAGAATCGCCCCTAATAATCACATTCTTTATTTCCATATCTATCATCAATTCCAAACCCACGATTAAGGCTTCGTATTCGGCTTGATTGTTAGTACACATCCTATCCAAAGTGAATGCGAACTTGTAACAAATCCCTAAAGGATTTATCAATGCTACTCCTACCCCTACACCTTTGGAAGTTTTTGATCCATCGAAATATAAGATCCATGGTTTCAATTCAAATGAATCAATTTCTAATTCAATTTCTTTAGGCATGTCAAGGCATGGATGATCGGCCAGAAAATTAGCCAAAGCCTGATTTTTAACTGCCTTTTGGGGTATGTACTTTATTTCAAATTCTGACAATGCTAAAGTCCAAAGGCCTACTCTTTGGTGTAAAATAGGGCGAGAGAACATGTACTTAAACAAATTTACTTTAGAAATCAAATAAACTGTTACAGGCCGTAAATAGACCCTTAATTTTGTACATGTGAAATATAATGCAAGACATAATTTCTCAATAGCAGAATAATTACATTCACATTTTGTCAACCGTCTACTTAAATAGTAAATCGTCATTTCTTCACCAAATTGGTCTTCTTGTGCGACCATCCCGGCTATCGATTCTTGTTCAGTCGATACATACAACTTCATTGGCCGTCCTTGGATTGGTGACACCAATACTGGTGGACTTGTTAAATATGCCTTCAGGCTTTCAAAAGCCTTTTGATGCTCTTCTTTTCAGACGAATTCGTCCTGACTTTTTAGCTTTAAAAGAGGCAAAAAAGCTTTCGTTCGCCCTCTTGATTGAGCATTTGGCTAACAAATGTTGGGCGATCTTCCCCTTCATCACCAATATTCACCTTAATCAGAGGGTCCTGTGCTTGAGCGTATCTAGACTTGGTGATCCTCATTGCTTCATCATCCACATTCCTTATAGGTGTTTCCTCTTCTAAATAGTCCACCTTATTAACTTCTCGGCCAATAATCTGCTCCAACTCGAACATTGTTAATTTGTTCCCAAATGCTTTTAATGAAAGCCATTAATTTGGCTTTGAAGGCCTGGATGTCGGCCATTTGCCTTTGTTGTTGACAACTCATCTAAAGTTCTTTGATTAGCCTTTTGCCAATCACTGGCTCTTCCAAGGCCACTATATTTGGCCTCATTTGATTGAACATTTCAGTAAGTGCATCAACTGAAAATGGCTCCTCACTTTGTGCAACAATTTGAGTTTCTTCTCCATCTTGGACCACCCTGACAGGTCCATAATTTCCTTCGTACATGAACCTTTCCACTGAGTTTGCTTCTGCCACAAAGGGTCTATGATCTGCCTGTACCACTTCTGCTTCACCTTTGTCATTCCAGAAAACCAAGCACTGGTGGAGCGATGAAGGTATGCAGCGACTCCCATGGATCCAATCCCTTCCTAGTAACACATTGTAACTAGTAGGACCGTCTATTACAAAGAAAAGTGGTCCTGGTGGTTGTTCCTACAGTTATGTCAAGTGGCATAACTCCTTTAGCCGAAGTTGCTCCCCCATTGAAACTCGTGAGAATGACTTCTGTTGGAATCATGTCACTCTCTGTTTTAGCAAACTTCCTCATCATTCTGGACGGAATGGTGTTTATGGCTGCCCCATTATCAATGAGCACTTTTGCCACAGGTACTCCGTTGACTAAAGCTTTCACATACAACGGCCTCAAGTGTTTGGTTAATTTCATGGCCGGCCTTTTGAAGATAACTTTTTCAGCAGCATCTATTTCTACCTCCTGTTTGTCCTCTGTTGAATTATTTCCTTGTGATAACTCAACATGTAACATGTCGCACTGAGCTTCTTTTTCTTGGGTTTTCTCTTTACCCTCCTCCAGAGTTTCTTCTTCATCTCCCCAACCTGTGGGAGGAGGCAAAATTCTTGGAGGTGATTCATACTTTTTAGAGCGAGGTACTCTCCTTTTTCTTTTGGGTGTCCCATACAACACATAAAAATCGAAAGAACGCCCAGATGGTTCTCCCAACAAGTCTACTTCACGAACTCCTTCTCGATGTAGTTGCTTCAACAGGGTATTGTGCGATACTCCTCTTTTTCTTCTCTCTGCTTCCAGATCAATTTCCTCTTCAATGTCAGTCATACCATCATCCTCTTCCTCATCGTATGCCCCTTTAGATGTTTGGCCTTCGTCACATTCCAGCACACATGCTTCCTCTTCGTTATCCTCATTTTCTTCTTCTTGTTTCTCTTTATTTTTGAACTCATCGGCTAGTAAATAATTATTAGCCATGACAGGAGGTAACGTACCGAACTGAATAGTGAGGGGCTGATCTGGATCTTCTTCATCCCTTTTGCCTCGCTCAAACTTTGACCTTCCAGAAGAACTTTCTGGCAGTTCTTCCATTGATTCACCTGTACCAATTTCTTCACTATCATCGAGAACGTTTTGGTTGGCTACTTCAAGTATTTTAGGCGCTTTAGGATGTGGTACTCCTTGTTGTTGCCTCATCATTCGTCCATAATTCCATTGGAAACGCCTTTGTTGTGTTCTAGTCATCTCATTGAAGGGTATCACTCTTCCCGCGTTATACTAGAATGAATGCCATACATTTGGTTGGCGAGGTTGCGGCCTGAATGTTCTCCCCTGATTGATCGGCCTGAACTGCCTCTCCAAAGGCGGTCCCCTATAGAATGACGTACCTCGCCCTCTAACAGGCTGAGCGTTTGGAACAAAATCAGGGCGATGGTGATGCTGCCATATCCCTGGTTGCCTTGTATTTACTCTCACTTCTCATTTACATCTTGCACACAAGACATCTTCATCCTTCTTAGGCTCCTTCCCTTTGATACGCTAAAAAACGTTGGGATGTGGCCCATAGTCTTCTTCTCCATCATCAATAACCAATTTGAATTTTGGCAACTTGTTTTTGAAACCGGTTGTCACCATGTTCACCCCAAGTGGCTGTGGGAAAGGGTTTTCATCCACTGCCATTTTCTTCTTTTCTTCGAACGTGATTCGTTCTGACTCAATAGCATCCTGTAAAATATGACGAAAGACCAAACAATAATTAGTCATATGTAACCATATATTATGTCATTTACAATATTTTTTACCCTTAATTTGCTCAGGGTCTGACAATTTATGCTTATCGCTCAATTTTATTTGCTTATCCTTATATAGTTTATCGAATATAAGGTCAGCTTTAGTAACATCGAACGAAAACGTCCTAGCCTTTTTGTTTTCACCTCTTACAGGCTCATCTTTGCCCGACGCTCTAGGTTTAGCCATTATGGGACAAGCATATGCATCTCCTTTGACTAATTCGGCCAAACATATTTCAGTTTGATCGTAATATTCATCGCTAATAGTATGAACATTGAAGTTTGGGTCTTTGTAATAAGTCCCTTTACTAGAATTCTTCATTTGTTCTTCTTCTCTTATCAACCGTTCATACCTAATTACATTCGCGCTAAGTTGGAATAAGTCAGGGAATTCTCTATCCTGGAATTTCTTCTTTAAATCAAAGCTTAAACAACTTTGAGCAATTTTGACAAATTCCTTCTCAGGCAGAGGTACAAAACATTTACTCCTGGCTGTTTTGAACCTTTGAAGGAAACTTTCTGCCCATTCGTTGGGCATTTGACGTAAATTCGCCAAATCGGCCAGAGTGACTTCAGACTCAGTTTTATAAAACTGAGCATGGAATAACTGTTCCATTTGTTGCCATGTTTGAACAGAATTTGCTGGCAGATTAATGAACCAGGAAAAAGCTACTCATGTTAATGAACTAGGGAACAATCTCAATTTATGATAATCATTCACTTCACCACTTTGCAGCGTGAATCGCCCTATATGTTCTAGAGTAGACACTTCTCCTAACCCAGTGAACAATGAAAATTCTGGCACTTTATACCCTCTAGGCCATGGATATGCTTGATCTACCCAATCAGGATATGGTTTTGTGTAGGTCGGCCTAATGACAGGACGTACCCCAACGGCCATTTGATCATGTACTATCTCCATGATTTGATTCCTCAACATGACGTTAGGATCATATGGAATTCCTACAGGTTGGTTTACTGGTTGATTTATTTGAGGCCTGATAGTTGGCCCTTGGTTGGCCATAAAAGTGCCATTATTTGGGCCATTATGACCATTAAACTGAGTATTTAACCCATCATTAACACGTAAGGTATTCTGTCCATTGTTCAGGACATTATCTCTTACATTTGGATTACCCCCCAGGTTTGTAGTCACATTATCACCATTCAAGTTTAGTGCTCCATTCGACTTGAAGGTTTGGGTGAGGACAGGACCGTCGCCCTGAGCGATCATATAGTATTTCATTCACTCAAATTTTGGGCGTCTTGCAAGCTTGGGGCGATGATGTTTCTTTGTTTTTGGGCCCATACTAGATTCATCAATGGTTCCATCCAGGCCCTTATCCTAGACTTCCGGATTGGACTTCACTCCTTGGACCTTTTATCTTGGGCTGCACTTTTAGTGTGTCAACAGTGTGCAAATTTTCTCTAATGTTACAAGACCAATATGCACTTAGTTTTAATTAGAAAAAAAATTCACTTAGGTCCCTGATATTTGCAAATGTACAAATGGGTCCATAATATTTATTTTTAATTTAGAGTATTGAATACCATTGTAATCGTGTCGATTCTATTTTTCAGAAGGGAGAATAATTTAAGTTATAGTGCTTCAAGTTAATGTAATTGCTTGGTGATGTGAAAATTAAACCAAGATAAATAAATAATAAAACGATGTATATAACTTTATAATTCAGTCTTATTAAATTTTAGACTGGGAAAGCTATATACTCCAGACAAACATATTCTCCAGAGAGAGAGAAATAAAAGAAAGCATAGAATAAAATAGAAATTGGGAAACCATATTCTCCAGAGAGAGAGAGAAAAGCATAGAGTAGAAATTGGGACAATCATATTCTCCAAAGTTAAAGAGAAAAAGAGACAAAAGAAAAAGCAGAGAATAGAATTTGGGATAGCTGTACTCTCCAAAGTTAGAGAAAGAAAAAGAGAGAAGAAAGTAAATAGGATGGTGGTGTTTTGGAAATTTAATTAATTATTGTTTGTAATTATTTTACAAATTAATTAGTCCATTAGAAATGCCCCACAAGTTGATTAGCTTCTTTAATTATGATTATCCAATAATGCAATATTGAGATTTTGATGAAAACACGTTATGTAGGCATTGTTCTTTTAAAAGTTATATCCAATCGTTTCCATTTTTTCAGAAGTTAGGAGTAATATTGCAATTTATTTTTTATTTTTCTTTTCTTTTCTTTTTTGTTTTGTTTTGTTTTGTTTTGATTATATATGAGGGTATATTGGTCATTTTACATTAAAATAGGTGAAAATGACTTTTTCGCAATGAAACGTTGAAATAGGCGTGGAAATGTAAAAAATTGAAACGTATGGACGTTTTGTGCTTTTAAGCCAAAAAAAATACATATAATCGAAATTGGGACAACAATAATCTGAAAAGTTAGAGAGAGAAAAAGGGGAAAGAAAGCATAGAATAGAATAGAAATTGGGATAACCATTTGAGAAAAGAAAGCAAAGAATAAGAACTGGAATAACCATTTGAGAAAAGAAAGCAAGGAATAGATATTGACACCATAGACAGAGATAGGGAGGGCGGGGGGACGGCCGCCCCCCTCCTAATATTGTCCGCTGGTCTACTATTTTTAGTTAATTTGTAATGTATTTTTCAGCAAAAAAAATACGTATAATCGAAATTGGGACAGCAATAATCTGAAAAGTTAAAGAGAGAAAAATGGGAAAGAAAGCATAGAATAGAATAGAAATTGGGATAACCATTTGAGAAAAGAAAGCAAAGAATAAGAACTGGAATAACCATTTGAGAAAAGAAAGCAAGGAATAGATATTGACACCATAGACGGAGATAGGGAGGGCAGGGGGACGGCGCCCCCCCCCAACATTGTCCTCTGGTCTACTATTCTTAGTTAATTTGTAATGTATTTTTCAGTTTCGCCCCTCTCCCCCCCAAAATTTTTTTTTTTGACTATCCCCCGCAAAATTTTGAATTTTTTTATTTTTTTCTATTAATAAATATTGATCCAATAACTTACACTTTAAAATTTAACCATACAAAAATTTTAGACCTAAATAAACGATCCAATGGTTACTTAAATAAATAAATAGCCCAATTGGAGCTATATCAAATTGAAGTTCAGCGTAACTCTCAATTTAAAAATTTGACAACACTTCCCGATGTGTGCCAACTGTTGGCATTGACAAGAAAATCAATGAGTTATAATCTTGTTGATAGATTGATTCGTCTTGTCTTGACTCTTCTAGTTTCAACAGCAACTACGGAACGTGCATTTTCAGCTATGAGTGTCATTAAGACAAGATTGCGTAATAGAATGGAAGATGATTTTTTGTCCAGTACCATGCTTGTGTATATAGAGAAGGAGATTGTTGATACTTTTCCATTAGATTCTCTTATTGACGAGTTTGAAGTGATGAGGACAAGGAGAGACCAATTTCAGATGTCCAAGCCATCTCTACCATCTGTTATATAGATATGCAGTTTACTTTTTGTCTTTTTGATGTTCATCTAACGTTCATGTTTTCAATTTGTATAGCGTTAGACACATAGATGGACATATTATTTTTGTATCGACAAACTGATTATCTTTTTGGTCAGTCAATCTAACTTGCCTATTTTGGTACTCAAAATCATCGTTTTCAATACTCTTCTAGTTAAAAAAATTTCGGGAGTGGATTAAAATACTGGCTACGTCCATGATAAACATATCCTTCAAAGTTAGAGAGAAAAAAAAAGAGAGAAAAGAAAACATATAATAGAAATTTGGGACGACCATATTCGCTATAGTTACAGAGAGAAAATGAGGAAAGAAAGTATAGAATAGAATAGAAATTGGGATTCATTTGCACTTTTTTTGAAATTTTGGGACTACACTTGAAATTAATTCTTTATTTATTTTTTCTTCTTTTCTTTCTATTTTATTTAAATAAGGGGATATATTCGACATTTAACCAAGATTTATTGAGAAAATATGGAAAGGGGTCTTCTGCACTTCAAAGTTTATAAAAGGGCTCTTTTGTCAATTTGAAAAGATTGAGAATATTTGGCAATAGGTCCATACATAGGGGGTATTGTGCCAATAAGCCTATTAAATATGATCATAATCGTGCATATTAAATTTTTCAGAAGGGAGAAAAATTTAATTTATCGTGCTCTACGTGAATGCAATTGCTTTATTATGTAAAATTCTTGAATAAACTAAGATAAATAAATAATAAAATGATGTACATAATTTTATAACATTCAAACAATCTTATTAAATTTTTATTTAACGCAAAAAATACTTATAGAAAATTAATTCATAATTATGTATTGTTTATTTTCTTTATCGAATAATAAATAAAATAAGAAGAATATAGTTAAAGTTTTGATATTTATAGTTAATAAACGAATAACTTGACTAAATAAAAATAATTGAGGATCAGGTTTACGACACAAGGTTTTTTTTTTTTCCCTTCCCACCCCTCCCCCTCCCTACATAATCATAAAATAAAGAGAAATTATTTAGGATGTCGACATTTGAATTTCTAATTTTAAAAATGGCCAAAATTTGAAGAAATTGTGAACATAGCCAATGTTTGATGTCAACGGACAAAAATGCCCCTGAAAGGACGGAGGTCAGAACAATAAAAATGTCAATTTCTCTCTCTTTTCAAAATACCTCCATAAACATTCATCAGCTTTTGGTCGTTTTGGACTCGTCAAAAGAATGGATTCTATCTTGTGATCTCTTGTCCCCTAAATGTATTGTAGATTTCACGATCACATTGATTACGGTTCGAAAAGCTTTAACAATATAAAATTATTTTTTAAAGTAATACATTTTGATAATTTATCATTTTATTACTTTTGAAGTATAGAAGTTATTTTTTTAAAGTATTGATATTTTATTGTCAAAATAAGTACTTTATTCACTACTACATTCCAGCCATAAAAGAATTAAAAAACCAATCAATTTAAAAAGTATAATTTATTTTATTGTCAAACGACTCACTTGATTAATAAGGAATCCAATCTGACCAACAAACTTCTGATTTCTATTCATGTTAAAGCTCTTGATTCTTTGTCTATTCAGTAATTGATGATATCTAGGGTGTATGTGTCCTAACTCACTGCAGTGAAAACAAGTCAGGACAAACCTAGGACCTATGTTTTTTGGACGCTGAAGTCTATTCCTAGGTCGACGGGTATTACACTGGCTGGTAGCTTTTGTCTAACAAATCATTTATCCTTAAGATCGGGGTTAGGCACATATTTGGGTTGGTCAGTGGCAGGGACGGGCTGGTCAGTGACAGGGACAAACGTGGTCTTAGAAGTACTAGCACTATTTTCCTTAAAACCTAGACCTCCCTTATTTCCAGTTGGCTTGTCCATTCCTAAAATGTTATCTAACTTTTTAGAACCACTAGAGAAGGCAAGCAGTTGAGACTTAGAATATTCTAGATCGCTTAGAAGGTTCTTAACTTGGATTTCTAAGGTCTTTCTCAGTGGTCAACTCGCTGACTCTCCTAGAGGACTTCTCAAGCTCACTGGTGAGGTTCTTAACCTGAGTCTCTAAAGTTTCATTCATGGATTTCACTTCACTCAAGATCGAGGTAGATTCCTTAATGTGCGCTACTAACATCTCATTTTCCAATTCAAGTTCCTTATTCTTCGCACTCAATGCTTTGTTTTTAGTAAGAATCTTAAGACTCTCCTCATACATCTTATCATAAGCCTCTTGAATATCTTTCTCACTCATAGACTCTTTATTAGAATCCTCATCACTATCTAAGTTCTCTTCTCTTTCACTCCCCTGGTCAGATCTTTCCTTAACTCTCGTAGTAAAGGCAATATATTTTCCACTTTCCTCACGAGTGGATTTCTCACTCTGATTGTCCGAGTTAGACTCGTCATCAGTGAGAGTAGCATTCATAGCCTTATCCGAATTTCTCCTACTGCTAGGACACTCACTCCTAACGTGGCCAAAACCTCGACAATTATGGCACCTCACAGATTTAGATTTTCTCCTAGATTCACTCGGGCCACCTTTGTGTCTCTCTTGAGGGTTATTTTTCTTCCTAAACATTTTTTGAAATTTTTTAGCAAGGTAAGCTAACTCCTCATCATTAGGAGAATCTGAATCTGATGACTCCCTATGACTATTCCTCACAGTGTTTAAGGCCAAAGACTTATTGTTTGTCGATTTAGCTAATGTCAGCTCATAAGTTTGGAGAGATCCAACTAGCTCTTCAATCTTAATTGAATCTAAGTCCTTGCTTTCCTCTATAGCCGTGACTTTAGGCCTAAACCTTTCAGGTAAGGATCTAAGAATTTTTCTTACAATTTTAGGCTCCGGGATTCTCTCACCTAGGTTGAAACTAGAATTCACTATGTCGTTTAAACTCGCATAGAACTCATCAAAAGTCTCATCTTCTCTCATCCTAATCTCCTCAAATCTAGTTGTCAACATTTGCAACTTAGAGTTTTTAACTGCCTGAGTTCCCTCATGAGTGGTTTCTAAGATATCTCAAACTTCTTTGGCTACCTCACACATGGACACTCTCCTAAATTCTTCAGGGGACACTACCATAAATAGGGCATGTAAGGCTTTGCTATTCCAGTTACATTCATCTAAGTTTGTTCTAGACCACATTGCGATGGGAGTGGGGGTCACTACGTTGTCTACAGTTGTAGAAGGGGCACTCCAACCATTCACCACACTCAACCAAATCCGTTCATCCATAGATTTTAAGAACGCTCTCATTCTAACTTTCCAATAAGCATAGTTAGTGTCATCAAAGTATGGCGTGAAGGACAACGAACTACTCATCTAGACAAATTAAGGTCAAGAATCAAAATTAGGCTCTGATACCAATTGAAAATATGTAGTTTACTAACTAAGTTTGACCTTATGTGCGGAATTATACAATTAACAAGCAACAAGTCACTTTTAATTATTTCTATATGGTTAAACAAACAGTCTAATTATCCTAAGTTGAATTATCATAGTTTGTAATATGGAAAGCAATAAATAACACCAATATGATGACGGAGAAACCCAACTGGGTAAAAACTCCGGGACCAAGCCAGTTACCTCCATTATAGACAATATTGATTACAGTCCGTTTCCAACTTAGTAAATTTCACTAGTTCCGGCTGTTGTAATTCCTACAATATCTAAGATCGACAATTCCTTCTAGACTCACGATCTGCTACAGTAGATACTATCTAGCCAACCTGATATATTTCCGATCTACCTCATGTAGCTTCCAAGATCTGATGTCTCCTTCCAACTTCCTGATCTTCTTCAATTGTCTCTTCCAAGTGGACTTTCAAGAATCTCCAATTCTTGTGCTTTTCTTGTGCTTGTAGTCCAACCTCTCTCAACCTTCAGCAATCTCTGAAGTTCAGCTGAGAAAGTACCTTCCTAAGGATGTTTAGAAAATGGGTGTTTTGGATTCTTCAATTTGATGTTTTTCCAAAACTCGGTTGTTAGATTCCAAGAATGATATGAATGATTTTACTAATGAAAGGTGTTCTTAGATCTCTCAAAAGATGATAAGAATATGTTATACTAATGAGGCATAATGAGACAACCAACAATTTTCGTGCAAGAGCCTCTGTATTTATAGTTGGAGGTGTATGAGTAGTATGAGTCGTGTAAAACTCTCCAAAAACGCGAATTATGTTTAGCCGCATAAATATATCGCTCGAGTTTTCAACATCTAACACTAACCTAACTTATTTATACAAAATCGCATCCAGCGTCGCCTTTTCCTTGTCATGGCAACAGTCTAGCGAAATTCCAGCGTCGCGTTTTCCTTGTTTTTAACATCTAACACTAACCTAACTTATCTATACAAAATCACATCCAAGTCCTTATTTTTTACAAGTGTTCAATTAGGACCCTTTTTTTTTTCATAAACATGCCAATTACAACATTGGATCTAACAGTTACAACTGGTATTAGCTTCTAATATGTGTGTTTGTGCACTAATTGAACTTTATTTAACCAAAAACTTAAATACATACATTTTTATAGTAACATACTACTATAAACACATAAGAAACTGATGCAATCGTTGACTATGAATATCACCGAATGATGTGATACACTATAATTGATGGTGTAATCAGTTTTGTAACTAACCGTTATCTTTCACCACCTATCTTTTATTCAAAAGAAATTGTATTGAGAAGTGATTTGAATGGAACTTGTGATGCATCTATTTGTGCTAGAGGTCCATATACGAGAATGTTGGATTTGACTCAAATTTGTAAAATAGAAAGTACTATTACGGAAAAAAAAAGGGAATTCTGTTGGCTGAAAGAGAAAACGGATCCTATTACAATTTAGCAAATGATTTTGAGCACAAATAGGATTTAAAGAGGGACTTTTTTTTTTTTTTTTTTAATAAATGTATATACATGGATAAACTGAATGTCACGACAGTAGACGGTAGAGTATAGAAATTGAGACAGCAATATTTCTCCAAAATTAGAGATAGTATAGAGAGAAAAAGTGAAAATAAAGCAGAGAATAAAATTTGGGATAGCCATATGTATATCCCAAATTTTTTAAAGTTACAGATAGAAAGTAGAGAGAGAAAAAGATAAAAGAAAGCACTGAATGTGACAACCATTTTCTCCAAAGTTAGACAGACAAAGTAGGAAAAGAAAAAGAGGAAAGAAAGTGCACATCGCAGGTGAGCCTCTTGTCATGTAATGTGTGAAGAGTAAAAGGAGAAAAAGTCACCGAACTAGTCATTACAGTGACTAATGCAATGTGGATTCCACAATTATCCGCAGCGAGATTTGATAAGTTCAAAAAATGTAGAGTTGATTTTCGCCCCTATTTGATCTCCATTCTACAAAATATACATATATTTTTTCAAATTTATTTTTAACCATTCATTCTTTCAATAAAATAATTTCACACGTAAGTTGAAAATTTTTCCCTACTTTTAACCACACATCTCTAAAAAGAATTCTTATTTAGATACAGCGTTTTCCTTTCCTTGTATACAACATCTTTTATAGAATTCTTATCCTCTCTCAAAAAAAAAAAAAAAAAAAAAACGCGTTCTCTTTCTTATTTTCGAAAACGCGTTTTTGAAAATAAGTTAAAATTTTACAAAGAAAACTCAAAATGACAAATTTTCCGTTTTGAGTGTTTTCAGTTATAATCAAACCAAAATTTTCAAAACGTGTTTTATATGTTTTCAAAACAATTTTTCAAAATGCCAAAAAGAACACATTTTCAACAATCTCAAAATGGACACTCAAAATACAAAACTAAAAATGAATTCAAAACTCAAAACACAAATTGGTACGTGAAAATACAGCAAAATTGAAAGGCACTTAAAACCACTATTTTGACATGAAAATTCACAAAAGGATTGACACTTGGGTTGTGGCTAATAATCACTTTCCTTTGTGAACGAGATTGAGACCATTGGAGTGCAAGAAAATTGCAGATTTGAAATTTTGAAAAGTAAAGTGATTCGACCATTTAAAAGATCTAAAAATTTATCATTTCAAGTAAGATTGTTGACTGTAATTTATAATTATGCATGCTGTGAATTATTACAAGAACTGAAAAATACATCAACTTTAAGTCTCGCCAACGCTCGACAACGAAGATTTTGCATGTGTTGATGAAGAAATTAATTTTGTTTACACCGTGAATTTTGGTGAGGTGAAGTCCGGTGCATGGAATTCAAATTAAGCAGTAATGGATGTTAGAAAAACTTGGGCAGTAAATAAACTCACAAGGGACTTGTAACAAGAGTTAGCCCAATTTGCTTCACACAATGGCAAAAACTTACTATTCACTCTCTTCAATTTATTGCATGTTGATTTTTCAGTTAGATTACATTTGGACGAGTCTGTTAAAGGATAAATCTCACATCGATTAAATATCGAATATAGACCAACTTATAATAGATTGTGCTACTTCTTTTAATAATGTTAACTTTTTAAGATGGAGCCATAAGTCTTAACAGAGTCTTCTACTACATTTTGTCTTTTTCAAGTCGTCTTGTTGACAGATTTCTTTCAATTTTTTTTTTTTTTTTTTAAGGATGAAGCGCAGACAACCATTATTTCAAGACTATTAAATTTTCATACTCATTTTAAACTACATATTTATATAATAAAATTTTTTGTACGTAATCACAAAACTTTTTTATACTTTTTAACAATATATTATCCAAAAAATCAATTTTCAAAAGTTGACTTACTCAAAATAAATGCAAGCTTAATATTACAGCTTTTACAAACAATTAAATACAACTCATCTTCAAAAATAGGCTGAAATATGAAGCTACTCAATGCATTTATAAAGTCATAAGTTCGAAATGCTAATTATCTATTTTGTGATTTTTATGCAAGCACCAACTTCTTAAAGAAAAAAAGTGAAAAAAGTAAATAACGGAAAAAAATAAATTCTATGTTTTGTGTTTGGAATGGGAAATATATATTATTTGTGGCCTTCAGGGGCGGACCTAGATTAATTTTGAGTGGGGGCGAGATTAGGGGCGGAGCTAGCCCGTCGAAGTAGAGAGGTGACTTTTATTAGACGAGTGAGACCCAATAACGACTATATGTTCAATTTTAATTGAATTTTAAACCATACCGAACAGGCCCATATTGTAGGCGTGTAATGTGATGGCAAATTTTCTATCAAAAGGACAATAGTGGGACCCATTTCAGATGCTCCAAAAATTAATTATTTTTTAAAATAAACTCACTCAAACAAGCATAAGGACAAATGTAACACATCACAAACTTGTGTACTGAATGTGAACAATCAAGAGAGAATATAATGGCTAGAATTTAAACGGAGAGCAACAGAAGAACGCAACGTTTTTACTAAGCACTAGAAAATGTGACCTTTAACTACTTGTTCGTGCTTTTTATATTATGTAGATTTTTACGAATATCAACCTGCATATGCATTATTACTGGATTAAATAAACCATTAATAGGCAATTCATGCAGTAGCAACCCTTAGAAAATGATTTTGAGCAAAATTAGGATTGAAAGAGGGACTTCTCTAAAAATCTATACACGGATGATTTGAATGGCACAACACAAGATGGTAGAGAATAGAAATTGAGATAGCAATATTTCTCCAAAGTCAGAGAAAACAAAGTAGAGTGAAAAAGTGAAAATAGAGCAGAGAATGCAAATTGGGAAAGCCGTATTTTCCATAATTACAGATAGAAAGTAGAGAATTAAAAATTGGGACAATCATTTTCTCCAAAGTTAGAGAGGAAGAGATAAAGAGTAAGAAAAAAAAAAGTTAGGTATCGTTTGGTTTATTTGAATATGTGGACTAGTTTGGAACATTAGTCCAGTTACCCTGCGATATTTTGTCAGTTTTAATTTTATAATATCATTGCTTTTTTCCGTCTACAAAAACTATTCAAACCACAATTAGCGCATCTGTGATGAATAGTTATATGATCCCCAGTACTAATACCAAACATCAAACATCTTCATTCTTCCTCTCTCTCTTCTCTCTCTCTAAAATCAATCAATCGCACACAACACTATTCCAAAGCAAGACAAATGGATGCTGTTATTAGTGCCACCGTTCAAGTGACAGTGGAGAAGTTGCTTGCATCCGCCACTTCAGAGTTGAGTCTGGTGTGGAATTTCAAGAAAGACTTGAGAAAGTTGGGCAGATCTTTGAAAATGATGGATCTTGTCTTACAGGATGCTGAGAAACGCAAAGTTACCGATGAGGCTGTCAAACTCTGGCTCAAGAACCTTCGGGATGTTACTTACGATGCTGATCATGTCTTGGATGAGATCAACTATAAAAATATGCGTCATATGGTGGAGATCCAAAACCAGGCTAAGATAAGGGGGTGCTTAAACATCTTTTCCTTCACCCCCTCTTTGGCGTTCCGATGGAGAATGGCTCGCAGGATCAAGGACATCAACATCGACTTGAAAATGATCGAAGATGAAGCTAATACCTATGGCCTCCAGAGAGTTGCGGATTATGCTCCCCTTGTTCCTCTGGTCTTGGAAACTGATAGCATAACTCTTGATTCAGATGTCGTCGGAAGACAAGATGATGCAGCAGAAATTTTGAAGCTGATAACCAACACAAATGACACAGTTATTTCGGTCCTTCCCATAGTTGGGATGGGAGGGCTTGGCAAGACAACTCTAGCTCGGTCTGTCTTCAATCATGAGATCACAAAGAGTACTTTTGGCGAAAAGATTTGGGTATGTGTTTCTGAAAATTTTGATGTGCTCATGCTTTTAAAAAGGATTCTGGAATCCTTACGAGATAGTTCTCATGGAGCCAGCAGGCAAGCTGTTGTGGATAAGCTCCGAGAAAAATTGGGAGGCAAAAGATACTTACTTGTTCTCGACGATGTTTGGAATGAAGATAGACTAGCTTGGGATGATTTCGAAAGTGCTATGGCTGGAGTTAACCCCAATAAAGGAAATGTCATCATGGTGACTACACGTCTTCAAAGTGTGGCATCAATTGTGAAAACTTGCAGAGATCCATACAGCTTGAAAGTATTAACAAATTATGAATGCTGGTCTATAATCAAAGCAAGGACCTTTCGAGATGATGAAGTACCAGAACAATTTGAAATAGTTGGAAAGGAGATTGCTTGCAAATGTGGAGGTCTACCATTAGCAGCAAAAACGGTCGGCGGAACTTTGCGAGGAAAGGAAGTTGATGAGTGGGTTTCAGTTCTACAGATTGGGCTTTCAAATCTTGATCTTGAAGCAAATCAGAACAGTATGATCCAAGTGTTAAAGATAAGCTTTGATCGTTTGTCTTCTCCGTTACTTAAAAAATGTTTTGCCTATTGTTCGATATTTGCCAAGGATTCAAAAATAGAGAGAGATGATTTAATCCAACTCTGGATGGCGGAAGGATTTCTTCCAGATAATCCAGAAAATAATATGGAGACTTTGGGCAATACATTTTTTAACACTCTGTTGCAAAATTCCTTCCTGCAAGAGGCTGTAAAAGATAAGTATGGCAATATCGAATGCTGCAAGATGCATGATCTTGTGCATGATCTCGCATGCTCAGTTTCAAATTCGGAAAGCTTTAATGCGGAGGATCACATTGCTGACGACATTCCTAAAGTCAGATACCTTGCTACAAAATTACTTAAAGATGAAACACGAGTTACAAAAGAGAAAGCAAGTTATCTGCGTACGTTGATCATTTTGAGGAACAGCTTACCTGACAAATTTTTTCCATGGTTCACGCAACTTCATGTTCTAAAGCTACTGTTTGCACATATTGAAGAATTGCCAACCTCGATTGGCAAGTTGATACATTTGAGATATCTTAATGCATCCGGAAATTATGACATGAAAACTTTGCCAGATTCGATTTGCAAGCTCTACAATTTGCAAACGTTAAGGTTTATGTATTGCAACCTCCTTCAACGGCTTCCAGAAAGGCTATGCGACTTGAGTAATTTGAGACATCTCTACTTTATTCCTGAAATATATGATTTCCAGATGCCGCCTAAAATCGGAAAATTGTGTCATCTTCAAACATTACCCTTTTTTTGGGTGAGTGACAAGGAAGGCTGCCGAATCGAAGAGCTAGGATTTTTGAAGAATCTTATAGGCGAACTGGAGATACACAATCTTGAACTAGTGAATGGCATAGAAGAAGCTAAGAAGGCGGATTTGGTTGGAAAGCCAAAGATATATAAGTTATGTTTGATGTGGAGAACATACACTTATGAGAATGTCTCAGAAGGCAACGACAACGATAAAAGTGTCCTCGAAGGCCTCCAACCTCACCCGAATTTGAAGAGCATAAGAATTGAAGGGTTCAGAGGTTCAAACTTCCCATCATGGACTATGAGAATGAAAGTATTCCTTGATGGCAGTGGTTGGTTGAAACTTGATAAATTGATAGAGGTCGAGTTCATAAATTGCAAAAATTGTGAAGAAATTCCCATGTTTGGCCACCTGCTACACCTCAAATATCTTACCTTATACGGTTTGACTAACCTAAGATCCATAGGTCCTTCGTTCTATGGTGGCCAAGAGACAAGAGTAATGTTCCCAGCACTTAAAAGACTCGTTCTACAGAACATGCCAAACCTAACAGAGTGGGCAGAAGCTGAGGTGATGCCAGTGGCAGAAACACGAATACGCAGAGAGCAGGTATTTCCTTGCCTTGAAGTTTTGGAGATTAAAAATTGCTACAAATTGAATACTTCTCCAAGTCATTTCCCTTGCTTGAAAAAATTGGAGATCAATACTATGGATAGTGATTTTCCATTGACAAAGATTTTGAGTAGCAGTAACCTAACTTCTTTGGAAGGGCTCTCGATCAGGAATATATCAACGCTCACTTGTCTTCCCCACTTGAAAGGATGCCAGAAATATCTTCGAGAGTTGAATATTGAAGATTGTGACAAATTGAGAGAATTACCCGATGGTAGATGTCGAAGTCTGCAATCAAATTCACATCAAAGTGGACAAAAAGGTTTGACTATTGCGGATTGCTCTGAGCTGAGCTGCCTACCAATAGATTTGGGGGAATCGCCTTGTATCTCGGTCTTATTCATAAACAGGTGTCCTGAATTGAGGAGTTTGCCCAAGGGAATTGGCCGTCTTAGCAACTTAACAGGCTTGGGCATTGGTGGATTCTCAGAATCAATTGATTTCAACTCATTCCAAGCTGCTCTCGACGGCATCCAACAATCCAAATCTCTCAGGAGTTTGAGATTATATGGTTGGGAACATTGGGACTCATTGCCATATCAGCTTCAACATCTCACTTCCCTTTCAAATTTATATTTAGAAGGTTTTGGAATTGAAGCATTGCCAGAGTGGTTTGGGGATCTGTCGTCTCTGTTAGAATTAAGGCTGTTTGACTTAAAAAAGCTTAAGCATATGCCCTCGAAGGAAGCGATGCAACGCCTAACCAGGCTAAGAAGTTTATATGTTCGTGGATGTCCATTGTTGGAGGAGAGGTGCAGGGAAGAAAGAGGCCCTGATTCTGAGTGGTCAAAGATTTCACATCTTCCTGACATAGTTGGATTGGGCCAACGTGGTTAAAGAGGCCAGATATGGTAATATAGTTGGGGTAAGTATTTGAGATGAACCACTTTAAGTTTTCATTATTTCTTTTTATTATACATTATAATAATTTAGTGTGTATGTTGTAAATATAAATTAAATATGCCTAAGCAGTGTTATTAATTAGTAAATTGTATTGTGTATTTTGCTATTTCTACTTGTTATTATAATTATTTTCATTTGGTAAATTGAAAATCAGATTAAAGAACTTTGGTTCTATTTGCCACTCAATTATATTTTTTCTTAACCAACTATTTATTCTAAAGTACATTAAGTCCCTATTTAATGCCCCATTAAAAAGAATTTTTTAGAAAAAATAAATTTTGGAATAGTGATTTTTAGATAATGTGATAAAGTGTGTTTTAAAAACAAAAATTCGCTAATTTGTATAGTTGGTATGTATTTGAGATCAACCACTTAAGTTTTCATTATTTCTTTTTATTATGCATTATAATAATTTACTGTGTATGTTGTAAATATGTCAATATTAATTGGTAAATTGGCACTAAAATCAGATATTTTTACATAAATTCAATGACGTGCACCCAACAATTATATTATTATTATTTTCAGATTGTGGAACTCTTATGGATTTGTTAATAGTTTATATTGCAATTTAAATTTGATAAGGTTTTCTATTTGCCAGTCAATTATGCCTTAACCTAGTATCTATGTTAAAGTACATTGAAGTTATTTTCTAGATATCTACATGCAAAATTAATTTATTTTTCTTCAACTGTGAAAGATGCGATTTGACTTTTTGATCGAGTTTGAGCAAAAATAAACTTCTCCAACATTGATTCTCGATGGAGCTAGGTGGCTCTCTTTCAACAGTAGTTCAGGAATGATTGCAAGTATTGTGTTTGAAATCCAAAGCGGTGGGAGTGTATGAATGGTTGGTTTTTAGTACTCTGTCCAGACTATGCTTTTAATTATTTCTTTGTGTTTATTAAAATACTATTCTGCTTGAATTATTTCTTAGATCAAGGGATTGCTAGTTCTTAATTATTTCATAGGTCGAGGAATAACATCAAGGATATGGGCAAGCATCGAACTTCTCAATTGCAAGTCCCTAGCTTCTTGTTGCTGAAGCAGTTGATGTTGTAACTGATACTGTTGACCAGTTAACATTGTGTGCATAGCATGACTGTAACTGCTCTTTTATTTGTTGGAATGCTTTCGGAATCCTATTCAAATTGTATTTGAAAAATTCTAGTTGAGATTTTATTTGAAAACACTATCGAGAGTTGGAATTTGTGTTGGATTTAAAGAGATCAAGATATGGACCATGGAGAACTTTCGGCGCATTTTCGCTAGCTCGGTGCTCAACCGCTACAAAGAATAAACGTTGGCATCCGCTGGCGCTAGTATGCTACTCGAGTGTCGGTGCTATCTTGCCTACGGCTCGTGTCACGCTTTAAAGCGCTTTAAACATTCAATTCCATATTTAACTCTCTTTCTAAGGTTTGAAACATCCCCTCTATATATTTAGCTTTTCACATTGATTTAAAATAAGTTAGACAATAATGAAAACATAATATCTTTGTATTATTTCTCTATATTTTATTAAAATCTTCTTTCCCCTGTCAATTTTTTTTGTGTTCTTATTTTGTGATCGTTACTTCGTATTGTGTTATACATCTTGCCATATTTCATTAACACTTTCCACGATAGAACTCTTATATTTTATAAATTTGAGTCAAACCTAAATTGGCTTTTGGTCGTTTTGAACTTTAACCGCGACCTTATTGAAAAAATGGATTCTAGTGTTTAACAATTTCCTTCCATCAAATCCCCGTCCCCAAATGGTATTGTAGATTTAACAATCACGATGATTATGGTTTGATAAGCTATTATTTTTAAGCGATACTTTTTGATAATTTACATTTTTTCTTTTACTAATTTTAAGTATATAAGTTATTTCTTTTGAAGTATACTTTATTATCAAACTAAGTACTTATTTCTACTTGTGAGTCATAAAAGATTATTTACTTATGCATAGACTGCTCAAGTTTAGCCAAACACGTTCTAAATTAGTTTTTCTAGAAACTTATATGAATCTTTTTGTATCACACGATTTGATTCATTGTTAGATATTGCACAAATGAAGAAATTTTCAGTTCTTTCATAAAAAATGTGCAGGCATACAAATGGGATGGGGATTTCCCTTAGTCGGATTGGTGGGGCAGGGGAAGAGCAGAAAATTCTATCACGAGACGGGCATTGGCTGGAACAAGGGATGAGATCTCCGTTCAAAACTTGTACCGAATAAATCTCTATTAATTTTAATATAATATTATTATTATTTATACACAATATATTTAATCAAGTCAGTTTAAAACATTATATAGAATGGCCACGAATTCACTTCATGGCCTATTTAATGTTGATTTTTTAAATATGTTCACCTCTCTTTCTTAGAGACTATTTTTTTCACTCCGAATAAATTTTTCTCTTGCTACATTCAACCATATCACAGCATGTTATAATCAGCCTTTTAGCTTTGATTTTTTATCATTAAAATTGGTTATGGAGTCGTATATGAGTTATTCCCCTGATACATAGGAAAAATGTACGGGGGGCTTACAGGTGCTGTGCTTTTTCTGTTTTCTTGCCAACTCCCGATGAGAAAATGACATGCCCCCACTGTAAAAACCCCGTACAACTTTCCCCTATACATCAAGCATAACTCATCACATATTATCGGATGGCTAGTGGGTGTGTTTGTACATCTTTTTATGGAACTGTTCTTCAGTCTGCATTTGCTTTCTCAAATAAGAAAATCAGGGAGCCCCACTTGACGTGCCCTTGCTTCTTCCAAGGCATAGTAGAGGTGTTCTATGACACAGTCAGGAAGATTGAATAGTAATAGAAAGAAAAAGAACCCGAGATTGGTCCGTAATAATGTCTAGTCTTGTAGAATACAAAGTTACATTTTACATGCTTCAACATGTGGAAACGAAAACTAGAAGGGAGAAAACATTACAGGATTCATCATAGGCTGCAATTGCAATGTCATTCATAACTATAAACATCAAAAGTTTTAGAAGAACTACACATGAAAGAATTTTAAAAATGATGAATAATGGTGAAGACGTAAGACTCTGTGGTTGCTGCCTTCAGACGGGCAGCTATTGACCCCAATTTATACCACACAGTAAATACATGAAGCAAGTACAACTAGCAATTCGGGATATGGAAGCTGAAGGTTCGATGGCACTTCGAAGAATTGCTAAGCAAGCATTAATCTCTTCTAATTGGAATGAAATGCGATATCATGTGGCGACCCAGACCTGCAAGTGACAAACTGATTAATCTCTTCTACTGGTATAACAGAAAATGCACCAAGGGGATTCAAAATTATTTACTCCAAATCAAGTAATCGACCAAAGGATTCATGTGTCAAAAATACTTAAACCGGGGCTTTACCCCCCAAAGGTAGAGAGACCCTTTAAGCGCTTGCTTGAAAGTGATTTATTGAAAATCACTTGTGTCCCACTCTCATTTAAAAAAAAAAAAAAATCAAGTTTTCCATAAATTTTCCCGACTTTTTAATCATAAATCCTCCAAAAAATCATTTTTCAAAAAATCACACACACTAAATCTAGGGTTCCGTATCTTCTTTTGAAAGAGGGTTGCCAGCCTGACCACCTGAGTCAAATTTCATAACAGGAATTGCAACTTACAAGAGCAAGGCACTTAAAACGACAATTCACTGGCATCTCCCCTTTGTGGATTTTTCTAGTGTTTAGGCACAATAATTTTACAGTGGTAAAGGATGATATTATGCCCCTATTTGGCACCCATTTTATTTCTCTTTTTTTTTCTTTCTTCATTTCAACCACACATTCTCCAAATAAAATAATATCACACACAAATCTAAAAATTTTCGTAACTTTTTCACCACACATTCTCCCATCAATCACTATTCCAAAATTTATATTCCCATTAAAATGGGCGTCAAGCACTTTTTATTTGACTAAAAGAACTTACAAGGAAGTTGAGACGTAATATTTGCAAGGTTCTTAGTATATCGACAAAAATGTGATCGCTAATTTTGAACGATAGACGCTGATGTTTTTGAAGGTTGGGTTTTTTTTTTTTTTGAAGCTAAGGAATTGAGAAACAAATGATAACATAGTCAAAAGATTCAAAATTCATAAAGGATAGCATGAGAAAAGAATCTCAAAATGTTTGAAAGGAGGAAGAAAAGAAAAGGCATATCTGGTTCAGATATGGTTTGTACAATTGAGGTAACAGTGATCTTCGATACACTACAGGTTATCAGAAAACATTCCAAAAGAAACGGCAAATAAAAAACAATCAGGTAATAAGCAAAGTTGATTCAACATGCATATCCAAATTTAGATTACCCAATAAGCAATATTGAATTTTAAATCATATGAGATTAATATTACATACAAACTGAGAAAGATAATTTCTCTGACAGTTGAAAGTCGAGGTCAGCTCGTATAAATATGAAAGCATGCACAACAATTTCACACAAGTATCTGGCAGAGTATGAAAACTTGCTCAAATTGCAGTTATCGATAATTTACGCACTAGAGAAGGGGGGGGGGGGGGGCGGGGGCGCTAGAATGGACAAAATATGAAATGAATATATATACTAGTAGTGGACATGACACCAATGCAGGATAAATTGAGAGAAGGTTGACTATAGTGGTTGAGAAATATCTTGTGTAGACAGTAGATCTAAAGAAGCTCCTTGCTACAAAGTATTGTGATTCCAACAGAACCAGAGAGGAATCAACTTGGCCATAAGGATTTGATTCAATGATATCTTACGTTTCAGGTATCCGACCCCAAATTTATTTAAAATAAGGTTCATTTGTTGGCGTGGGTCATTATCACCTACATTTCCCAGCTACTAGCAATGATATCATACTTCAAAAACAGAAATGCAGTAATTTCTTCAAGCTGGAGGCAAATTTCTAAAGTCTAGTAGTAACTTAATACATCTAGGAGTATGTAGCTGATATAATGCTACATATTCATGGGGAATTTGATTGAGTGTCCAAAAAGTAATACCTATAACTTGTCAGCATCTGCATTACTTTTGTGACCAACATCCCCATTGACACATGCCGTATGGGAGTTGGACTCACTTTCTTGTCCACCTGGCTTAATAAGTTGAGAGAAGCCCTGACCAAGTGATTTCCAAAATCCCATTTGAAGAGACGACTGCATATATTCCCTGCTCTTCTCAGAATGCAGTTCAACTTGCCTTGCTGAAGCAGTATTGAGCTCAGAAAATCTAACGGCTCCTAAGATTCTTTCTGGAAGCTCTAATTCAGTTTGACCCTCGATGAGAAAAGCTAAGTCAACAGTAAGTGTAGTTATGTAACCAAATGCTAGATGAACGATAGCATTTGCAACCACTGAAGATCCAATATCTATATCAACTTCAATAAAGTTTTCTCCTAAACAATACTTGCAAGTAACTGCTCGGCCAATAATGCAGATAGCCTGCTCTCCTACTGCTTTTCTCACAATCCATGGGCCTTTGACAATATTGGCTATCAATTTTAATCTTGAATTCCTGAATCCATCATCCCCTTTTAGGAACCGATCCATCAGAGAGCCCTCGGGGATTGGTTCCATACCCACAAAATATACAACAGCACTGTAGTTTTCCTTACTTGGGACTTGCAAATTGAAAGCCCAAACGAAAGGCTTTTTACGATCCTTCGAAATTTCATCATCAAGAGCTCTCCTAACACGGCTTTTTGTATTATTCAAGAGCTCTGAAATCTTCATTGGTCCTTTAATCCAGTCAAAACCAAGAGGCGTGAGAAGATAATCACCACCAGGAATCTTAGCCTTTGTCGTTAAATATTCAGGCCCTCTAACCTTGAAAACATCTCCAGAAAGAGAAGCCCAACCATTTGGACAGTGGTCTGGCTCAAGCAGTGGAACAGAACCTTCTGATTTCACTTTTTCTATCCACCCATGCTCCTGGTTTTCTTCAAGATTTGCCATAAGAAAGCGCTTGTCTTGAAATGATTGTGAAGCTGTCAAAGACAGGAAAGTGAACTAACAAATCAAATGGTGCAGCCATATGGAGTGAGTTCGGGAAATACTATTTACAGTAATCTAAGACCGATTCCAGTGATTGAAAAACTTCATTATTGATGCCAATTTGATGAGTTAGATACAGAAAAAACCTTCAACATAATTCGTGACGATCACCAAGTAAAGAAAGAACAAAGATGGCAATCAGGGAAATCTTCAATCAATGGATGAAAACAACTACAATGTTTCATAAGAGTTGATTTATCCAAAAACCAATTAAACCATTCTGAAACAAGAATCACGAAACGAAAACTATACAGTATCACATTCAATAATATTCATATAACCATTCCCATCACAAAAAGTAAAAACCTACATCATCTAGTCCGAGTGATACGTCTTTAGGGTGCTAATTTGTATAATCTTTTCCCCACAGCCCTCTATCAAAGGATTGTTATTCTAGTACTTCATATTTTTCTCACTGAGCAGAAAAGGAGTAATTAAGTTGAATCCCATTGAAGTGAATCCCGTGCAACGCATTAACACTTTCCCCCCACGATCCACATAAACATACATGAAAAACTACCTTGACCATAGGTCAGAGATTTAAAAAATCAGGACGACATCCACATCTCATCAAAGAGATCAAATTACCTTCAAGAACTCACAAATTTTTATTTTACTTTTTTGGTCACACACTGCATTCTTTTTCTGTTTACAATGCATTCTTTTTTGTTTATTGTTTACTTGGAGTAAAACAATAACAGGGTTTTATTCGTGGATATTCATTCTAATACTTTAGATTGCATTTTCTCATTACTTTATGAAATCCATAACTTTTGTTTATTAATAATTATAATCATTCATAAGTATTCCAGCACCAATCAAGAAGCCCCATGCCCACAACTATTAATTGAATTAGATTCCCTATCAGGCTCTTCAATCTAATTCAAGATCCAGTCATTCGATTCATCCCTTGCCTCATTCAAGAATTTCTTTTGATCCAATCCGTAGGAATTCCCCGAAGCATCCAAAATATAGGAATTGGCATAACTGTGCACTCTAATGCAAGGATCATGGAAATGAAATCTAGACCCTTACACTTCCAATACCAATTAGAATAAATTCGTTCCGGTCTTAAACATGAATTTTGCATAGTAATGAAAGTAATAAGCAACAAATCATATATCGATTATAGATTCTAAAGATTATCACTTCTAATAAAATTTTAATACTGTTTTCTACTCATCTAAAAAAATTGTAACTAAATGAAAATTTCTTCCACAAGCTTTTCCTCTTGTTGCAAAATTAGCTCCCATTACGTAACAAGGTACAGTTATACCAGCATTTGGGAACGTTAAAAGCAAGTTAGAATACGTGGTAAAATTACCGCGCGATGTAACCGATCGCCAGTACTATAATCCAAAAGACTACTGGGCAAAATATTAAAAATTATATACACTAAAATGAAAAAAAAAAAAAAACATCATAACTATAAAAACCACTTAAAATACAAGCAAAATTTTGAAAAACTTTAATAATAATACGAAGAGGGAATTCAAGACTCGCCTTAATCAGCAGGGAGAACATAGATTACAAATTTTTTTGAGGAATAGGGGTTTGATTACTGAAATATATAGTGTAAAGAAGCTTGTCGCAAAAGCTGATGAAAAGATTTGTTTCCCCTTTGTATTGTCTCAAAATAGAAGCATCAGCTGCTGCTGCGACTTCCAGCAGCCAGCTGCTGCGTGGTGCAGCAGCCGTGGCTGCTGCTGGAGCCAATGCCCGGTGGAGACGGTGGCGGTGCCCGTCGCCGCCGTTACCGGAGGTGGTGATGGGAGTGGTACAGTGTGTTTTGCTAGGGTTTGTGCCATTTGCGTTTGATTTTGATTTTTGGGCTTTTCTTGAAAATTTGGGCCATTCTTTTTGGATAAGGGCTTTTATATTTTCTTAAGATTGGTACTCAAAATTAAATTGGCCCACTTGGAAGCATGGATTGGACTACAAGGAAATTGAAGAATTGGGCCGGAATGTGGCCCAATAAGACACTTTAATTCTTGTTGTAATTTTAATTCTTAGGATGGGCCACAAGTAATTATTATTCATTAATTATTGCTTTTAACGCTTTATGGATGATGAATGAATGTATGAATATTACATGTCATGTAGATTAAATTAAACACCACCCGGTGAACTAATATCATATGCATTTGTATTTAATAATTTTTTATCACTCTAAATTAATTAGAAGTGACGAGAAATTATTATTAATAATTTTGTGCCATTATAATTGTTTATATTTGGCCGAGTAATTATTAATGAAAACTCATTACATAAAAAAATAAGTGGGAGAGGGTTTATAGGCATGTATAAACCCGTGGCCTCCTCCGTCATCCAATTTGTTATTAAAATGCGTATGTTTAGTATCGAATCACATCGGTCTCCCTATAGGAAAACGACGTCATTTTAGATTAATTGAAATTGGATCTTATTATAGAAATTTTAAAAATGAAATAATGGGATGATTATCCTATAGATAACATCTCACCTATTTCGGATATTTTTAAAATTATTGACGAAGGTTATTACACTTATGTATGAATTTTTTGAGGACTTCCTATAGAATGTTCCGACAAAATTATTCGTAGGCCAAATAAATAATCAATCCTCATTATATTGTGGCATGAGATGCCTAGCTCAATAAAATGAGTGGGAGGGTCCCAACCTTGCCGTCAACTACATTGACCTCCTATAGAGGGCATGTTTAAAGTTGTAGGGTTTAAGGTTTTTTTGATTAATTAAAAATATAGTTTTAACGTCTATATTTTCATACTCAATCATGCATCATACAAAGATTATTTGTCATTTCAATTAATACGCGGATCGTTAATTTTTTCAGAATCATGTCGCTTAATCCACTATCAGTTATACTTAACAAAAATCAACTTGTCGGAGAAAACTACGTTGACTGGAAAAGAAATCTCAATATTGTTCTTACCGCCGAAAAACACAAATTTGTGTTAACTGAAACTTGTCCCGAAGTCCCAAAAGATGATCCCACTGAATCTCAAAAGGCTGCATATGAAAAGTGGCTTCATTCTGATGAGATGGCCCGTTGCTACATTTTGGCATCCATGTCAAATGTGTTGCAACAGAAACATCAGAATTTTGAAACTGCTTTTGACATAATGGAGAGTCTTCAAGAGATGTTTGGACATCAAAGCCGACAAGCTAGGCAAGCTTCCATTAGGGCAATTATGAACACGCGCATGAAACCAGGCACATCTGTGAGGGACCATATGTTAACCATGATTGGTCACTTCAATGCTGCAGAAGTTTTAGGAGCTAACATTGATTCCGAGACGCAGATTGACATGGTCCTTGAGACTCTCCCTGAGATGTTCTCACAATTCATAGTAGATTATAATCTACACAAGATGGACATGTCTCTGACGGAATTAATGAAAGAGCTCCAAAATGCTGAAAGTGTTCTTAAAGCCAGAAATGGAAATGCTATGATTGTAACAGCCGGACCCTCTCATCCTAAGCCTTCTAGTGGTAAAGGAGGAACTAAGAGGAAAATGCCAAATAACAAAAAGGTTGGCATGTCAAAGGCGAAGAAAACCACTACCGATGGGAAACCAAAGGGAAAGTGTTTTTCTTGTGGACAGAAAGGACATTGGAAGAGGAACTGCCCGGATAACCTAGCTAAGGGGAAGCAAGGTAAAGGCGATGCCCTATTCATTGAGTCATGCTTAGTGGTTGATTCTACTAGGACCTGGATTGTAGATTCTGGAGCCACTAATCATGTTTGCAATTCTTTGCAGGGGTTTCAGGAAACCAAGCACCTCAGTGAAGGGGAGTATACTCTTAGAGTCGGCACAGGAGCAGTAGTATCCGCCAAGGCAGTTGGCATATTTACTTTATGTTTTGAGAATCGTAGACATTTAATTTTGGATGACTGTTATTATGTTCCCGAACTTACACGGAACTTGGTTTCCGTTGCACTTTTATATCGTTTTGGTTATTCAGTACTTTTTAGCCGTTCTACGGTGGTTATCAAGTTGAATAATTCTGTTATATGTTCGGGTCATATGGTTAATAGTCTCTATGTCTTAAGTCCTACGATAGGCTCTATACATAACATTACTACTGCTAACAAAAGAAAGAGATCATCTAGTACCAATGAAACTCTCTTATGGCATCTTAGGTTGGGTCATATTAATCTAAATAGGATTCAAAGATTGGTAAAGGATGGACCTTTAAAAGAGTTAGAGGTGGAATCTATACCAACATGTGAGTCTTGTATAGAAGGAAAGATGACCAAGAGGCCTTTTAAGGCTAAAGGACTAAGAGCTAAAGAAGTTTTGGAATTGGTACATTCCGATGTTTGTGGACCTATTAGTACTCGGGCTAGGGGAGGATTTGAGTACTTCATCACATTCACGGATGATTACTCAAGATTTGGATACATATACCTTATGTCTCACAAATCCGAAGCTTTGGAGAAATTCAAGGAGTTTCGGACGGAAGTTGAGAAACAATTGGGTAAAAGTATCAAGGCTCTTCGATCCGATCGAGGTGGCGAATATCTATCCCATGAGTTTAAGGCCTACTTATCGGATAATGGAATATTATCCCAACTGAGTGCACCAAGAACTCCCCAACAGAATGGTGTCTCGGAAAGGAGAAATCGAACTCTTTTGGATATGGTAAGATCAATGATGAGTTATTCCTCATTGCCTATTTCCTTTTGGGGATATGCGCTACAAACAGCCATTTATATCTTGAATTTAGTACCATCTAAATCAGTTCCCATGACGCCTCTTGAATTATGGAATGGGCGCAAGCCTAATTTGCATCATGTTCGGATATGGGGTTGTCCGGCACATGTGCTAAAGGGAAAGACAGATAAGATGGAATCAAGATCAGAGGTTTGCCTTTTTGTAGGGTATCCAAAAGGAACTAGAGGTTACTACTTCTATAGTCCTCTAGATAAGAAGGTATTTGTTAGTACAAATGCAACCTTCTTAGAAGACAAGTACATAGAAGAACACAAGTCTACTAGTAAGATTCTATTGGAAGAGGTATTAGAACGTGGTTCAAATAACTCGATTCCAAATTTCCGCATAGAATCAAATAGTTATGACTTGGAACCTCCTACAGAACCTATGGTCACTAATGAGGTAAGTGAGCATGTGATGCCTACAGTACCTCATGAGACAGAACCAGAGGTAGTAGGGAACGAGGTACCCATCGATGCACCTCTACATCCCCAGAGGAATGAGGAGGTTGGTCCTGACCAAGGACATGACCAAGCAGTGGGAGAAGAGGAAGGATCTTCGGTCAGACTGGACAATCAGACACCTTTAGTCTTTACTCGTAGTGGGAGGGTTGTTAGACCACCTTCTAGATACTTGCTCTATGGAGAGTCCTATCAGGCGATCTCTGCTGAACAAGAGGAAGATCCCACTTCGTATAAAGAGGCAATGAAGGATGTAGATTTTGAATCATGGAAATTTGCCATGAACTCAGAAATGGAATCTATGTATTCTAACAAGGTTTGGGATCTTGTGGATGCACCTAATGGGGTTAAACCTATAGGGTGCAAGTGGGTCTATAAAAGGAAAAGAGGTATAGATGGGAAGGTTGAAACCTTCAAAGCAAGGCTAGTGGCCAAGGGTTTTACCCAGAGAGAAGGTGTCGACTATGAGGAAACCTTCTCACCGGTTGCCATGCTTAAATCTATTCGAATCCTTTTATCCATTGCCGCTCATTATGATTATGAGGTTTGGCAAATGGATGTTAAGACAACATTTTTAAATGGGAGTCTTGATGAGACTATATACATGATGCAACCTGAGGGGTTCATAAGAAAAGGCCATGAAAGGAAAGTCTGCAAGTTGCAACGGTCCATTTATGGACTGAAGCAAGTGTCCAGGTCATGGAATGTCAGATTTGATCAAACTATTAAGACATATGGTTTTGACCAAAATCTGGATGAACCTTGTGTATACAAGCGTATGCAAGGAAAGAAAGTAGTTTTTCTGATTCTTTATGTGGATGACATTCTACTCATTGGAAATGATGTAGGGACATTGTCATCCGTAAAGAAATGGTTGTCACAACAGTTTGATATGAAGGACTTGGGAGATGCTAGTTGTGTTTTGGGGATCCGTATCTTACGAGATAGGAAAAACAAAAGGATAGCATTATCCCAAGCTTCATACATTGACAAAATATTGTCTAGATTCGAAATGCAAAATTCCAAAAAGGGACAACTCCCTTTTAGACATGGAATTCATCTATCTAAGGAGCATTCTCCCAAGACTCCAACAGATATAGATTACATGAAGAAGGTTCCTTATGCCTCGGCTGTGGGAAGCCTCATGTATGCTATGCTTTGCACTAGACCGGACATTTGTTATGCTGTGGGTATTGTTAGTCGTTATCAGTCTAATCCAGGACCAGAACATTGGATAGCGGTAAAGCATATACTTAAGTACCTTCGGAGAACGAGAGACTATATGCTTGTCTATTCAGGACATGATCTGGATCCTATTGGGTATACTGATTCCGATTTCCAATCCGATCGTGACTCTAGAAAGTCCACATCGGGTTCAGTATTTACACTGGGAGGTGGAGCCGTGGTATGGAGGAGTATTAAGCAATCTTGTATTGCCGATTCCACCATGGAGGCAGAGTATGTAGCTGCTTGTGAAGCTGCTAAAGAGGCTGTATGGTTCAAAAAGTTTCTCTTGGATCTTGACGTGGTACCTTTGGCAATGGAACCCATAACACTTTATTGTGATAATAGTGGAGCGGTTGCCAATGCTAAAGAACCAAGGAGTCATCAGCGTGGCAAGCACATTGAGAGAAAATACCATCTTCTTAGAGAGATTGTTCATCGAGGAGACGTAACGGTTAGCAAGATTGCATCTGCAGATAATCTTGCAGATCCGTTCACCAAGAGCTTACCAGCTAAGGTTTTTGATGGGCATCTTGAAATGATGGGTATTATTGATATGTCACATATACTTTAAAAGGGCAAGTGGGAGATTGTTAGTTTGATGCTCTTTTAAAGCAAGTATATTACAATGACATTATGAATTAACGTTTTCTTTATTCGCGTGTTAGAATTTGCGATAATAATCTAAGGTTCCATGATTATATATATAACAAATTGTATACTCGAAGGTTTGGGTATAGTGAGACACAATTCGTTATATATAATCAAAAATATGTCGTTCACAATCGGTACATGAAGTTGGACGCTTTATGTTGATAAGATTGCATTGTTCTTATTAAGATTTGTCTAGATCTGGGAATAAGAACAATAATGTGTTTTTGAAGCACATTGAACAGGACCACGTGGATGACTCATTTGTGACCACTCGAAATGAGACACCACTCGATTATCGAACAAGTCACCTAAATCCTGAGCAAGTAATGTACCTTTAATTACTAGTTCAAGTTCTTTGAGGTACCAATGAGTAAAGTCTTAATTAGAAGATCGATCTCGGTACTTTGGGAATCTGGGCGAAGTGGTTAGAGATCATATACATGCAATAGTGGAATCCGTTAATCATCATTATGAGACGATCGTCACTCTAAGATATTTTCTAAAGGGAATTGAACCTGAGCTCAGTAGTTCGACGATGAGATCGTTGGATTTGGTGTTGTGATGTGATCACAACAGATTCGCCTTATGAAATGGGACTTAGAGGGTAATACATGTTGAAGGGCAAAACGGTCATTTTGTCGACTTCAACATATTGACGGTCAAACGGGGGTTGACTTGTGGAATGGTAGTCGGAGGATATTGTTATCTAATCATAATTGACTTCCATAACTTTCGCTTGACTCAAGAGTGCAATCTCGGGTTTTTTGGTAGAGTAAGCCGGGATTAATATATGTATCTCAATTGGTCAAGAGTTGACCCAATTAGAAGCATATATTGGAGCTTGAGTCTTGTGAATCCGATTAGGTCCCTCTTTTGGCTCTAATATAGGTATGTGACTTAATTGGTCTACTACAATAAAGTCCAAGGACCATTGTGCAAATATAAACCCTAGTTGTTGGTTATAAATATGTCCCTTAGGACACATTTTTCACTAGTGGTTATTTTCCAATTTCATTCTTCTAAAGAGTGTGAGAAATACCTAGAGAGCACAAGGGAGAAGACCTAAGGGAGGAAGCAATTAGCTTGGCTATTGAAAGCTCCTTCAAGGTTATCATCTTACTCTTATGTGTTAGGATTCAAAATAAAACACCAATGATCTCAAATGGTTTTCTAAGATCCACCATGCATTTGGGTTTAATCTTCAAAGGAAAATTAATTTCTTATTTTGAGGATTAGATACCCATTTCCAACAAAATATTAAAAATTTTATACACTAAAATGAAAAAAAAATCATAACTATAAAAACCACTTAAAATACAAGCAAAATTTTGAAAATCTTTAATAATAATACGAAGAGGGAATTCAAGACTCGCCTTAATCAGCAGGGAGAACATAGATTACAAATTTTTTTGAGGAATAGGGTTTTGATTACTGAAATATATAGTGTAAAGAAGCTTGTCGCAAAAGCTGATGAAAAGATTTGTTTCCCCTTTGTATTGATTTGTATTTTGTGTGAGATTATGATTGCATTACTGGATGTTGGGGTGGGCAAAAACCCGCCCAACCCGATCAACACGTCCGATCGGATTGGGTCGATTTTTGCCATTTTTTTCTTGGGTTTGGTTGGTTTGCAAGGTTACGTTGGTCGGGTTGGGTCGGATTGTGGGTTAACCCATCCAACTCGACAAAAACCACCCAACCCGACCCGCTAATTAAAAAACTAAAAAACTTTGCCAAACTAAAATAGAATAAAAGTGAGAGATCCGGTCAAAAAAAAAAAAGTGAAAGACAAAAAAAAAACCTTAACATATCTTCCATCATCTCTCTCACGCGACAGACGTCGTCTTACCAAATCATCAACATTGGTTGTGATTTTGGATGAGATCTCTCTTCCAATACATCTCTCTTTAACGCAATATATTAATGTTGCTTTAAATTTAGTACTTTGGTGACTTTAATATTTGTTGATAGGTCGTCCCAACTCCCAACCTAACCCGACCAACCCAACCCAACCCGACCGACATTTGGTTGGGTTGGGTTGGTTGGGTTTCAATCTTTACATGGGTTGGGTTGGGTTGAATTTATGCCAAACCGACCATGTTGGGTTGGGTATGGGTTGGGGGAAAAACCGACCCAACCCAACCCACGCCCACCCCTAACTGGATGCACAAGAAAAGCACCAATAAAATATTGTACAGTTGCAACACCATAAATCGCTTTACTGACTACACGTTTATGGTTATTCTACCCTTTGGCTAATCAATAGAGCTGATGTATAGTACGAACCTCATACTTGTTTTTAGTAGAGAGGATAAGCAATAAGCTATGAAGCAACGAAATATTTAAAAAAGGAAAAACGAAAAGAATAATTCCCCACGTAGAGGAGAGTTTCATAGGGGCCTTACAAGCCCTTCACAGTGAGGCGGGCCCCACATGTATTAAAAAGAAAAGTTTTCAGGGACCCACCATGGGTGTTGTCTGTAGAACATTTGTATGAAAAATTTAGTAGTCCAAGCATTGTTCAAATGAAAAGGAGTAGGTTTTAACTTTCGAAGTGGCCTAAAGCGTTGAACAAGAAATCAATAAAAAACTAAAAATTTAAGACAACATGTTTTGCATGTTTGTTTTTGGTACATGATCAAATATTATAATAATAAAAATTAATTTGTTTTATTTTAATATTAATTAATTCATTCACTCTACTAAACATACAAAAAAAATGTTTATAGTTTATATGTAATCAATATTTTAGAGTCTTGTTGCAGTAATTACGTTGATGACAACCGCAACCCTAGCCATCACGCCCCAAAAAGGGTGTGTCATTAGCTGCATTGGATACCTACGGTATGTGAAGTAAATGGAGCTCGATGCTCTCACTAAACAGTTTGTACGTATTTTTCAACATTGTGTTTGATTTGATGACGAAATTTCTATTCTTAATTGTGATCCTACCAAACAAAAATTAGCTTAACAAGAAAGTAATTCATGTCTCGAAGTGTACCTTTTGTGGTTACTAAGCATTTGTTTGTCTCATCAAAAAAGGATTTTTTTGGAGAAAATGAGTTTTGTATTAGTGACTTTTTGGAGAACACATTGTTAAAAAGTAGAAAAAAAATTTGAATTTACATGCAAAATGTTTCACTGTGTGAATATTTACTTGAATATGAATTTGAGAAAATAAGTAGAAAAAATAATAAGAATTTTGATTTAATAGAAGAGAAACATAAGCTAAACAGCCAAATATCAAAAAACTCGGTATGACTGCATCATGTCTCAAACTTTTGGAGGCATATATCACTCACGTGATGGGACACAAAATGAAACTATCAATCATCTTCCTTTAGGGAAGAAATCCAATGAACATTATACCTTGTGGTGGCAATGCTCGACTCGACACTCTTGCCCACAAGCTCGGTTCGTTCCTCAGGGGTCAAGCTCGGGTCAGCCGTCGAGCTCGTGGGTCAAGCAAAGCTTTGGCCCGCGAGCTTTAGTTTTTTTTTTTAAGATAAAACCCTAATCTTTTATTCGGGTTTAAGACCGACTACTTAAATTTTGGTCCCCATATTTATCTTAATTAGGTGTGACGTCTTCTATTGGCCCAATATCCCTCAATTTGTACTTTGTTCTTGTTTCCTAATAAAACTCAGATCTGCATTATAGGAAAAAATTCCATGCTTAACAAGAAGAAAGAATGCTGAAAACGTGATAAACAAAACAAGATCTACTTTTAACCACAACACCATCATAATTACAGCATGAATTTCATACTAAAATCCTATATATCAGATTTCCCACTTACATGTTTTATTTCGCCTTGAGAACTCACACAGAGGAGAATACCGCAACTCAAAGATGAGATTCTATTGCAGCATCCACACCTCCTTGTTCTTGTAGTAAAATTAAGCTTTATCATTACAGACTCGTTTCAGTTAAGTCCAGTAGGGGGCATGACTTTAAACCTATTAAAAATGACATTGCATGTACCAAAAAGTAATGGAGAATTGGCCAGGAGACAATCGGAGCTCGCAGGAATTGGGAACTTAGAGCTCAAGGGTGAATTTTTTGGACCCGAGTCATTGAAGTTTGATATTTGGGGCCATGGACCTCATACATATAGCTATGGACGTATTGTACGCAGGATGTGAAACATTTGCACTTGCGATGCATAACTGATAATATTTTTTTCTACCATAAATGAATCCCAACATGGACTGTTGTATGTTCCTATTTCCCAAGGATTGAAAAGCTATGTGCTAAAGGTGTTTGAAAGGATTTGTGGCACAATGTTGCAAATACCCATTGGGCTGAAATCATTGGCCCAACTGGAAATTGAAGGCCCAACTCATTTTCTGTTTGCTTACCTGGTGCTAGAAATGCGTTTTTGAAAAATGGCTTAAAGTTGTGTTTTTACTTACCGTTTATCAGACGCCTCATATGTCATCACGTGTCGCCTCCAACACCGTTGGACTAGTGACTATTGAGTGACTCATTTAAAGGGAGCTTCTAGGGTTTGAACACCTCACTTGGCTTCGAGATTCTTCCAATTTCTCGTGTTTTCTAGGCCGTTCTTGAGAGTTCTCTCTTTTGTCTCTTAGAAATCAAAACACTCTTTTGATTTCTGATGTTCTTCACTCATTATTGTAATCTTGTGTGATTTCATTGTGTTGAGCATTTGGTTCTTGTGTGAACCGTGTTGTATTGTAAAGGGAGATCTCGTTTGTGTAATATAAAGGATTTGTTTGAGTGTCATCCTTTTGTAATTCTTTAATATTGAAGCTCTGAATGATTGATATATGGCCTGTGGGTTTACTGAATAAAGATATGTTTTATTTCAGTTTATACTTTGTGTTTTTTAGTTCATTTTTTTAGTTTTTGTTTTTAGCATATGTAATATTGTTGTTGTTCTTGACCTAATTGGTGTGAATCTCCTCCCAACAGTGGTATCAGAGCTAAAGGAGAGAGTTCTTGATACCTATAGTGCACGATCTCGACACTAACCATACACTGAGCTACTCTTCGTTTTTCTTGAAGCCCTAATTAAAGGGCTTTGGTGAGATCTTTCCATTTCTTGAATTATTCACGTGTAAATCAAGCTGTAAATTTGTGTTTGGGTGTTCTGACTTGATTATGGTTTACTGCTTTGTGTGGACATTGCCTTGTTTAGATACTGCCTATTTGGTTACTGTATTTGGTTGATTTTTTTTTCTTGTTTGTGTATTATGCATTGTGTGGATATTTTGACTTGTGTTTTTTTGAAAACTTGATTCTTGACTCATTGTAATTCCTTGTCCAGAAACCAAGAGTTGTCTGGAATCTGAGAGTTACTTGGGTCATAGTCAAGATTCTTGATAATCTTGATTTTTGAAAATCATTCCTGCAGTGTTACTTAAGCTTGATTGATATCTTATATAATTTTGCCTCTGTACAATTTGTAATTGTATTGCTTTGGTTAAATTGTGTACATTGTGATATAATTCTTAAGTGTCTGCTCTCTATACTTGCAATCTGTGTACTCTGTTGTGTCCCTTGAGTGGTGATACTTGTCTGATCTGCATTGCAAGTTACAGCTTGGTGTCTATCTAATCTGCATACATCCATTTCATTCATATTTTTCAAAATGACTTCTTCAAAGTTTGAAATTGAAGTTTTTAATGGCAAATGAGACTTTAGTCTCTGGCGCCAGAAAATGAAAACTCTTTAACTTCAACAAAAATGTGCTAAAGTCATTGATGAGTCATGACCTACTGATATAGATTCTAGTAAAGTGACTGAAGAAGATGAAACTGCATGAAGCACTGTTTTATTGTATTTGTCTGACAATGTGATTAGAAAACTTGGTGAGACTAAGACTACTGCTGAACTTTGGAAGAAATTGGAAATCACTTATTTGAATAAAACCATGCCTAATAAGGTGTATCTTTTAAAACAATTCTTTGGTTTTAAACTGGACCCTTCTCTTGACCTTGAAACCAACATAGATAGGTTTAACAGACTATCCCGTGACCTTATCAACTGTGAAGAAAAACTTTCAAGTGGGTAGTTGGCTGTGGTCTTATTGAATTCAATTGGTGATAAATATAAAGATGTTAAAAGTGCTATTGAATATAGGAGGGACACTATAACCACTGGATTGATCATTAATGCTTTAAGATCTAAAGAGTTAGAGTTAAAATTTGATAAGAAAGAGTATGTTAATGGCATTAACCTGATGATAAAGTTCAAGTTTAATCTCAATAATGGTAATTTTAATTAGAAACCTATACATAAGAAAAAGAGCAACTTTAAGGACAAAAATAAAATGAAGATGTAACAAAACAAGCCAATACCAGGATTTCTCTGATACCACTTGTTGTGACACCAATCAATGGATTGAGATGTTGAAGTTATATGACAAAATAATAAAGTATTGATCAAAAACAAAAGAATAAAAGAAGACAAGAATATGACAGAAGAATTAGGAGATTTTATTGTATCAAGAATAATGGAGAAGAGAGAAAAATATTACAATGATCCTAAAAGCTAGTAATCATAAATCTCACATTATAAAATTGTATAAAAGAGTCTAATATTTATAGGAAAACATGTAGGGGACGTCCAAGACCCCTTGGTAGAGTTGTTGATGAAGTAGGATGTCAAAAAACTGAGTCCAAAACGAAGTAGGAGAAGAAAAACGCGAAAAACACTCATTCGGGCCGAAAACTTGCTGCGGGCCCGACCCGGCCCGGACCCTGACGTCCGTCCCTCGAGTTAATGCTCCAAAAAAGTGTCTTTTGTCATCCAAAAGTCCTCCTTCAAATCAAACTCCTAATTATCATTGAAATTTGATCTTCATATGACTCCAATAGCATTCCAAACTTGAATTCTTCATGACGTGCACTTCAATTAAAATTTTTCAATACTTCAAATACATCAACAAAAGAATTCGAGTCACACCCAAATTCTAACAGAAGACCAAAGGGAAAAAGTGTTTCTATTGTCTAGAAGAATGTCATTTTATTAAAGAGTGTCCTAAAAGATTTTATGATTCTAAAAATAAGTCTAAGAATGATGGTGGGGCAGCTTTGGCTTATAATGACTCTAATACTGATGAAGTTTATGTGGATGTTAGATGTCCACCTTGTCAGAGTGGATTCTTGACTCCAGTTGCACCTACCATATGTGTCCTAATAAGGAATGGTTTACTGATTTTGAAAATATAACTAGTGGTAAGGTTTTAATGAGTAATCACATGACATGTCAAGTAAGAGGTATATGAACTATCACTTTGAACTTGAAAGAGAATACTAAGTTGATTCTTGAAAAGACTAGATATGTTCCTGATTTGCAAAAAATCTGATTTCCTTAGAGTGTTAGATGACATTGACTTTGACATTGTGATTAATAAGGGATACATTAAAATCTTGAAGGGCTTTCAGTTGATTGTAGAAGCACCCAAGAGATATGGCATTTACATTTTACAAACAAATTTTTTTTTTTGGAATCCTCTTCAGCAGTAATCTCAATCCCAAATGATAAATTACAAATATGACACAAAAGATTGGACCATATTACTGATAAAGGTCTTCAGATTTTAAAGAAACGATGTGTTTTTGATAAAAATAACATTAAAATTTGAGTTTTGTGACTATTGCATTTTAGGTCAAACATAATAGACTACCTTTTCTACTTGAAATGCATAAATATGTCTCCATACTTGAATATTTGTATGCTAATCTTTGGGACCAGCATTTGTATGTACACATTCTGATTTTAAATATTATTTGCTTGTCATTGATGATTTTTCAAGAAAAAATTGAATTTTTTTTGCTAAAAATAAAATCTGACACTTTGAATGTTTTTTAAGGAATGGAAACTTTTAATTGAGAATCAAATTGATAAGAAAATTAAAGTTTTAAGAATTAATAATGGTTTGAAATTCTGCAATTATGAGTTTGATTAATTGTACAAATTATCTGATATGTTAAGACATAGAACAGTCGCACACACACCACAACAAAATGGCTTGGCTGAAAGAATGAATATAATTATTCTTGTTAAAGTTAGATGCACGTTGTTGTGTTCTGGTCTGTCTAAAACTTTTTGGGGTTAAACAGTTAAGACTGATAGTTATCTGATCAATAGATGTCGTTCTGGTGCTATAGACTTTAAGATTCCTGAAGAAAAACAGAGAGGACAACCTGTAGACTTCAGTAACTTGAGGGTTTTTGGAGGAAAATTGGAACCTAGAACCCTTAAGTGTGTTTTTTTGGGCTATGGGGAAGGGATTAAATGCTATAGGCTATGGGTTAGAAAGCTTAAAGGCTATAAGGTTATTATAAGTAGAAATGTGGTATTTAATGAAGACGACATGCCCTGTTTTAAGTCTGAAAAACAACCTGCACACCTTTTAAAGACCTCTGATCAATCTGAAAATGTGAGGAAAATGGTTGAGATTAAGGTGGTGCAATCTGGTGATGATTCTCATTAATCTGTCCCTCAAAATAATGAGGAACTTGAAGCTCAAAATGAACATGTTAAGGTTCTTGAGGCTGGTTTAGAGACTGAACAACCCTTAGTTGATTATCAACAGGTTAGGGATAGGGAAAGAATGACTATTATATATCCAACTAGGTTTGAAGATGATGTTTTTTTGCTGTTCTATCATGATATGATTGAAGAAGAACTCGAATCTTATGAGGAAGCTTTGAGTAACAAAGATTCCAAACAATGGCTTGCAGTCATACAAGATGAAATTGAGTCTCTTAACAAAAATAAAATATGAATTTTGGTAAAAAGATCTGAGGGTAAGAGGGTTGTGGATTGTAAATAAATTTTTAAAATTAAAAGAGGTTAAAAAAGTGAGAATGACATAAGATACAAAGCTCGTTGGTAGCTAAAGGCTTTACTCAAAAAGAAGGAGTTGATTTTAAAGAATTTTTTTTGCATGTAGTAAAATTTACTACATTGAGAATAATTCTTGCTTTGGCCGCCCAATTTAATTGGGAATTAGACAAATTAGATGTAAAAATTACTTTTCTAAATGGAGATTTAGATTAACCCATTTACAATTTTACATGAAACAACTTAGAAGATTTGAAGTGAACATGAAAGCTGACTTAGTATGCCTTTTTAAGAAATTCTTATATGGCTTAAAACAAGCTCCAAGATAATGGTATAAAAAATTTAACAATTTTGTACTTGGACTCGACTTTACGAAAAGTAACTTCGATGCTTGTCTTTATTGCAAAGAAAATGGTGGAGCTAATTCATTTTACCTACTTCTTTATGTGGATGACATGCTATTAGCAAGTCATGACATAAAGGAGATTGAGGAAATTAAAGACAAACTAAAATTTGAATTTGAAATGAAGGACTTAGTTCTAGTTATAAAAATTTTAGGTATGGAAGTTAAGACAGATAGGAGAGAAGCACACTAAATCTGAGCCAAAATCCTATATTTTGAAATTGCTTAGCAAGTTTTCTATGGCTGAATCCAGAAGTGTCAGTGTCCCCTTGGCTAATCATTTTAAACTATCAAATGATTTATGTCCTAAAATTAAAAAAAAAAAAAGAGTTTGAAAGAATGGCACAAGTGCCATATTCTAATGCAGTTGTGTTTGTAATGTATCTCATGGTGTGTTCTAGATCAGATTTGACATACTCTATAAGTGTTTTGAGTAGATATATGTCAAATCCTGGTGAAACACATTGGGAATCATGAAATGACTTCTTAGGTACATTAAGGGGACCTCAAACTTCGAGATTCAGTTTAGAAAACAAGCTGAATGTATTATTTTGAAAGGGTTTACTAACTCTGATTATGCAGGTGATAGGGATAACAGAAAATCTACTTCATCCTACATGTATACCTTGTGTAATTCTTGCATAAGCTGGAAATCCCAACTTAAAAATATTGTGGCTTTGTCTTCAACTGAGGCTGAATACATTGCAGACACTGATGCTATTAAGGAAGGAATTTGATTAAAATGGTTATTTAATGAATTTGATTTTGTTGAAGAAGTTGTTATTTATTCTGATAGCCAATCTACAATTCATTTAAGTAGAAATCCTATTTTACATAATAGGTCTAAGCATGTTGATGTTAGATTTTATTTTATTAGAGATAGATATTATTTCACAAGGTGTTGTGAAACTTGAAAAGATATCCACTAATTATAATCCTTTTTTTTTTAGTAAAACCTTTAGCAGCAAATGTGCTTATAATATCTGTGATTGTTTGAATAACCACTGATGAATGTGAATTATTGTACCAAGGTGGAGTATGAAAGGATTTGTGGCATAATGATGCAAATACCCATTGGGCTAAAATCGTTGGCCCAGCTGAAAATTGAAGGCCCGACTCATTTTTTGTTTGCTTACTTGGTGCTAGAAACGTGTTTTTGAAAAATGGCTTAAAGTTGTGTTTGCCTCATATGTCACAACGTGTCGCCTCCAACGTCGTTGGATTGGTGACTGTTGAGTGACTCATTTAAAAGGGCTTCTAGGGTTTGAACACTTCACTTGGCTTCGAGATTCTTCCAATTTCTCGTGTTCTCTGCACCGATCTTGAGAGTTCTCTCTTTTGTCTCTTAGAAATCAAAATACTCTTTTGATTTCTGATGTTCTTCACTCATTACTGTAATCTTGTGTGATTTCATTGTGTAACCTTGTTGTATTGTAAAGGGAGATCTCGTTTGTGTGATATAAATGATTTTTTTGAGTGTCATCCTTTTGTAATCGTACTTTGGGGTTTGATTGCGTTCGAACGGTGGTTTATTCTTTGAGATTGAAGCACTGAATGATTGATATATGGCCTGAGGGTTTACTGAATAAAGATACGTTTAATTTCAGTTTATACTTTGTGTTTTTCAGTTCATTTTTTTAGTTTCTGCTTTTAGCATATATAATATTGTTGTTGTTCTTGAGCTAATTGGTGTGAATCTCCTCCCAACAGTGTTGAGTCAACTACACATAAGCAATGGAAGTTCAAGTCAAGATGTAGCCGTTGTCTCGGCCTCAGGTCAGGTGTGACAGAGAGTGGAGATTGTACATTACAGATTCTGGTAGTTGGACCTGAAGGAGGCCTTGCCTCTCCTTTGGCAACACATGTAGACAGGAAGCCAATTCTTTTCACGAACGATCTTGATATTCATAACAATGGACCCATCTTTTTCGGGTGTAAGTTTGTTGAAGTGCGGGTTCAAATCAGTGAATATTTTACACAAATGGGCATCTATATGTTTTTTATTTGGTTATTGCATGGACCATTTCTTCATAATGTTGGAAGGGGAAGCTACTGGTACACTCCATAGATATGATCTACCTACAAGAACAATACGTAGTGTTGGAGAGTTTAGCATTTCCAAATGGAGTCCAATTATCTAAAGACTAGAGTTGGACATGGTCCGATTCGGTTCGGTTTGGTTCTGAAGAAAACCGAACCGATTCAAAACTTTCGAGTATTTAATAAATGGAACCGTTCGGGTTCGATTTGGTTCCGTACCATAATTAATTTTTTTAACATTTACAACACTACATAAATATAACTAATAACATGTTCATTCGTAACTATTACAAATTAACGTAGCCCAATTTAAAAACATATAAATAACAAGCTGTCCAATAAGATTAATTCAATATATACAAATACCAAAAAATAGATATTAATACTAAATATTAATTGGGCCAGAAAATTCAAACAAAAAATTAAATTTACCTAATTAATTTGCTAATTTGTTTAGAAAAAATTAAAATAATTTAATTAATTCAATATAAAAAATTTTAAAAATTATTTAGATTCGGTTATTCGATTCTTGGCCTAGAAGTGAGAATCGAACCGAACACATCTGAACCCATCGGTTCTCCATTCAGATACTCGTTCGGGTATTTAATTTATGAAGAACGGCTCGGTTCGATTCGATCAAGTTCGGTTCAGGAACTTTTGTCCAGTCCTACTAAAGACTAATCCTTTCTTCTATTTTCTGAAACAACTTATCTCAGGTTTACACTCTCTTGTTCATCAAGAGATTAGTTTGTCGTTAATTTTCTAGAAATAAGTAGAAACTCATTAAATTGCCACAGGATCATCAAGTACATTATAGAGGGCTCTGAAAAGGGTAGCAGTAAGCTCTTTGCAGACTTTCCAGGATGCCCAGACAACACAAGGCATAACAAAAAAGGCCAGTTTTAGGTAGCAATTGATTGTTGTTAGACTCAAGCACAATCCATGGTTGAGGAGCATAAACTTCCAACTGTCCATTCCGATGAGGTATTTAGCAAGGTTGATGGGAATGAGGATGTATTCTATGGTACCACTTCTCAGTGATAAGGGAGATATATTGGACGTTCTTGAAGATAAAAAGGGTGTAGTGATGAAGCTAGTGTGTGGAGTAAAAGAGGCAAATGGGAAGTTGTGAATTGGAACTGTGGCTCATAATCACATTGCTACACTCCCTTACTGTCTTCAAGTTCATCAATTTGTTCAGAAACCTTGGCCTTAAATCTCTATCTGCCTAATCATTTTGCTTAAATAGGTACAGATGATTAATAACTACGTGACAGTGTGATGCCTATTTTGTTTTACCTTCCTCTAGTGTTTTTCCGAACAATATGTATGTGCCTAATCATTTTCCTTAAACAGAATTGTGTACATATGAGATCAGTTTAGTGTCAACAAAATAGAATTCCGAGGAGGGGAAGGAACAGAGTTCTAAGGGAAGTGAGGTAGCAACTTCAGTTCAAGAGGTTGCCTAGAAATATCTAGCAGATTCAAATGGCTGACCAACTCATCAGATTCCATACATAAAAGACGACAGCTAATAAGCATTAGTATCTAACCATGAGTAAAAGGGCTTTTCTACATTTTTATTATACGTCTATTTGTGTCTGCCAGCAAGTATGTGAGAGAGAGAGAGAGAAGCCACAAAAAAAAAAAAAAACCCACAATGATCAAAACGAGTCAGCTAAGAAGGAAATTTTGAATAAACTAAGAAACTGACATCTAGATGACGATAATTTAATCCAAAAACCTTTAAAAATTAACCAACTAAAATCCAATAGACTGCCTAGAGAAAGTAATATCCTGTAGTTCTGACCTAAAGAGACTAACCAAAAGTGCAAACCTAAGATATATGACAACCACCTAGATTCCTGAACTTACACTAACCTCCCAGTATCAATTACACATATATTTCCACTTCTAATCCCTTGAGGATGCATCTGGAGGGAGGTCCTTTCGGATATGGGAGAGCATCAAACTTCTCAGTTGCAAGTCCCTTGCTTGTTGCTGCTGAAGCAGTTGATGCTGTTGTAACTGATGAATTAGATTATTTGTCGGCTGATCTATCTTATTTTTATTATATGGATATTTCTCGTGTTTGTTTATTTTTCGAACTTTTCTTGATTTTAGTAAAGTTGAACGGTCACTGTGATCTTTATACAATTTTTTGTTTGTTAATTCTAAATTATTTTGACTAATCAATTATTTTTGATAAAGAATTTGATAAATTTTCAATATGAGTTTTGTGGTATGTACACAGCTAGGAAGGTCACCAATTTTTTATGGGATGTGGGTCCCCTTTTTTGTGAGGGAGGTGTACACGTGAACCCCAGCACAAATGGTAAAACATTCTAAAGGTGGTGTTTGAGTCATATTATTTTGAAATAATGTATTTTGAAATAGTAGATTGATGGAGAATGTGTAGTTGAAAAATAAGGAAAATTTATTGATGTGATGGAAAATAATATTTTATTGAAGAATATTTGGTTGAAAATGAGCACAAGAATGTAAATGAAAATTTTAATGTTTACCAAACATGGGCTAAATATAAGCATGCAAATGTCAAGCCCTTGTTTGATTCCCATTAAAATTCTCATTCTCATTTTTCTACTCATTTTCAACCATACATTCGTCAATAAAATAATATTTTCCATTACATCAATAACTTTTCTTTCTTTTTCCACCACACATTCTTCATCAATCCACTATTCCAAAATATATTTTTCTAAAATAATGTAGCTCAAACACATCCTCGAGAGTTCAATTTTCCTACATTAATAAAAGACTCACTTTCCATATCACTATTCACGAGCCGAGCCGCCGTGTAGCCGTTGAAGCCGAGAGAACAAATGACAAAAACGCTTGGCTTTCCTATATTCTCTGTCTTCCTAAGGGGGGGTAACTTTAAAATTGGCCTAGTCAAAAGGCCATAATTCCCTTTTGACTTTTTCACAAGTGAATAACTTCAAAATGGCCTAATGGTGTTTAAAAGACAAAATTACCCTTAAGTGAATAATATAATTACAAAATATGATATTGTTAAAAAGACAACACTGCCCTTTTAGTTAACAAATAAAAACCAAACACTCCCTACATAACATTACAAAATCAGCTCAAATACAGATAAAAATTCTCTCATCTTCTACACTCTGAAAATCTCAAAAATATCCATAGCTGAAGAAAAAAAAATTCTCGGTCAATTACTTCAAATCAGTAAGTACATTTACATATGTTTAATTTCGTTTTCGTTAAATATGTGCATGTTTTTTACTTGCTGTTGGCGGTTGCGAGGGACTAAGATGGATACGAATGAGAATTTTGTAGTTCGCAAATATATACGAGAACATACTTGTGAATTGGGGATTCGTCAAAACGATCACAGACAAGCTCGATCATGGTTTATTGGACGACAGATAATGCACAAGTATCAGAACCCACAGACGATCTATAGACCTTTAGACATCATTAACGACGTTCGACGAGAGTACGGAGTGGTCATGAGCTACCAGAAGGCCTTGAAGGCCAAAGAATGTGCGTTGGAGGATTTATTGGGCTCGGCCGAGGAGAGTTATGCTAAATTGGCCAGATACTGTCATAATTTGGGGACAACGAATCACGGTTCCACTTTTTTCATTGAGACGGAGGGCGAGAAATGTTTTAAGTATTTATTCATGGCTCTTGGACAATGCATTAGAGGATTTACAAATGCGATGCGACCGGTAATTTTAGTGGACGGTACAACTCTGAAATCGAAATACAGGGGTACGTTGATTATTGCTACATGTCAAGATCCCAACATCCAGATTTACCCACTTGCATTCGGCATAGTCGACAGCGAGAATGATCGGTCAATGAGTTGGTTCTTTACGAAGCTCAGGGAAGTGATCGGGGAAGTCCCTCATCTTGCATTCGTAACAGATCGGGGTCAGTCTCTAATAAATGCTATTGCTGAAGTCTTCCCCGAGGCACATCATGGGTACTGCATGTACCATATACAAGGTAATCTGAAGACTAGATACCGGGGCCAAGGCATCGTTTCATTGTTCAGGAGGGCGGCCGAAGCTTACAGTGTCGAGGAATGTAATAAGTGGTTGGTCGAGATAGGAAATAAGTCGATATCGGCATGGGATTATCTTACAAAGATGGGGATAGAACATTGGGCGCGATCACATTTTCCAACACGTCGGTACAACTTGATGACGTCAAATAACGTGGAGTCTATGAATTCACTGTTTAAGAAGGATCGAGAGTTGCCAATTCTCGCATTGATTGAGAACATTCGTACGAAACTGCAGCAGTGGTTTCACGACCGACGTGTTGAATCGCAGAACTGCTCGACTTGGCTAGCCCCGGCTCAAGAGGAAAAATTGTTCAAGGCCGCACAGGTTGCGAGGAGGTTGAATGTGGAACCACTAGATGAGTCGCGCTTCTCTGTACAAGATGCACGTCAGCTGATATACATTGTGGACCTGAATGAACACACATGCATTTGTGCTCGATTTCAGTTGGAGAGTTTTCCATGTAAGCATGAAGTCGCAGTATCTATGAACAGAGGCTTTGCAGCGAGAACATTATGCTCTCAGTATTACACGGCTGAGTATTGGAGAACTGCATATGCTGAGACTATATTTCCCTTACCGAACGAATCTGATTGGGAAGTTCCTGACCATATTTTCCCACTGAATAGTTTGTCGCCACCGGTAACTGAACCGCGTGGCCCTGGACGTCCACGGATATGTGTTGAACACATCAAGATCGTCGACGATCTGCAGATGGAATAGGTCAATCCCAGTCCTCCGATGGTGACATCGCAACACGCTCTCAAGGATGTAGACCAGGCCGAGCTTCAGTCTATCCAACATGTCGTCACATCTCGTGATCGCGTCCATCAGAGCCGACAGCAGCACCGTCCCATGTCCCTGAAAGTAAGTGTCGTGCAATCTGCCTCTCTGAGTATCAGTACGAGCTGCATCATCACCCGTAATCTCCAGTCCTGTGATGAGCGCAAAATCAAACATGGAGAAACTCGGAACCTTGCCCCCAAGGTCGAAGTGGAGGGCATCGCCGTCGACTGGAGTAAGCAATCGGCACAGTAGTGCATCGGGAGTGTTTGGTTTTTATTTGTTAACTAAAAGGGCAGTGTTGTCTTTTTAACAATATCATATTTTGTAATTATATTATTCACTTAAGGGTAATTTTGTCTTTTAAACACCATTAGGCCATTTTGAAGTTATTCACTTGTGAAAAAGTCAAAAGGGAATTATGGCCTTTTGACTAGGCCAATTTTAAAGTTACCCCTATTTTCCTGCCTGAACCCTAATTGCTCTCGCTCTTTCTCTCCTATTTTCTCTGCCTGAACCCTAATTGCTCTTGGTTCTCTCTTCTTCTCTCGAAAATCGTTGCAACCGTAGCAACAAATTCCAGAAAGCCTAAGGGAATTGAAACACATACATGTAAATATGATCTTTGATGCTTCGATTCCTTCCTCTTCGACCATGATCTAGAGGTATGTATGAGGCGCGTGTATCAGTTTTCCAGCTGGATAACTCTGCATTTGAACAAGAGGCATTGTTTGTTAAGTAAATAATTGCATCTACTCTAAACCAATCGAATAAGAATAAATAAATTGTATGATTATAGAGATTTGAGTGGGCATGTAGAATTATATGTGCCTATGTTTGGTATGCCCATTTGAGCTACATGAACGGTGCAAGCAGTTTTGATTTAGAGCTCATGGGGTAATAGGTACTGCCTATAGCTAAAACAAAAACGTTTTTTTATTTGTTTCTCTTTTTCCATTTTTTTTTTGGGTTTGTTGAGGTGCTGCTTTGCTATCAGTAAATAATCTTGGCAATGAAAGGATAAACATTTCAGATTTCTACTTTCGGTTGTAAATTATCTGAATAAAAAACCCATAGAAACCAAAGCAATCATAAAAGGTGCTAATATAATTCTTTTGTTCTAGGTAATGTATTTCTCGCAATCTAGATATTTATATTCAATTACTTCTTTTAGTTTTTTATCAATTACAACTGTTATGTATAGGTTCCGTATCAATATTACTTTAAATGTTTTTGGAATGTTTGTTAGGGAAGATTGGATAGGACTTCTTGTTCACTATACCGTCTAATCTTGTCAAATATTGTGTATGAAACACACCATTTAACCCTTATTGTTCATCATTTTCAGTGCTTCAATAGGTCAAGGGTATGGTCTTACTGAAACCTGTGCTGTTGGAACATTTAGTGAATATGATGATACGTCCGTTAATTGAGTTGACCATCCGCTACCTTGCTCGTTCATCAAGGTAAAATGTACACAGTTGTATTTCACTTCAAAGTATCACCCACATGTTTCCAATTTGTATATTTCTTCTTCATGAATGAAAGACATAATTTTCGTTTTCGAGTATTGGATTGCTTATATTAATTCTTTATTTTATAACATCCCCGAAAAAAATGTTATACGTATAATTTTATCTCTAAATTTCAGTTGGTAGATTGGCCGAAGGGTGGATATTTAATTAGCGATTCTCCTCCAGTGCCGCATGGAGGAATAGTTATTAGTGGACCAAACGTTACCCTTGGATATTTCAAAATTGATGAGAAATCAAAGGAAGTGTACAAGTAATTTTGAAATTTTGTGCTTCCTCTTTTTTTTTTTTTTTTTTTTTTTGTGGTATTTCACACTGATAAAGAGCAGGTTTGGCTATGCCTGAACAGTTTACTTATCAGTAAATAAGTAACTTTTTTTTGATTAAAATTGGAAATAAGTAAAAGTTACTTATTTTGATAGTGAAACAAATGTTACTTTCAAAACTACTTTTTAACTTAAATGTAAGAAAAATGTTCCGAACATGTTTGGAAATTGAAAGTAACTTTTATTTATTTTAAGCTAGCCAAATGTGCTCTTTACTCTGGGTTAGATGTATTTACTTTCTTAATCTGCTGATGCTTAGGTTGATGAGAAATGAATGAGGTGGTTCCATACGGGTGATGTAGGGAGATTCCATGCTGACGGAAGCCTTGAGGTTATTGATCGTAAAAAGGATATCGTCAACTACAACATGGAGAATATGTTTATCTAGGGAAGGTACATATTTTATGTACCCTTGTAGTTAGCGTGTTTTTTGTCATTAAATGCATCGAAGTTCACCCACTTATTGTTTCACTTTTGTCACCATCGTTAAACTTCAATTTTTTATTCAATTTAGGCACTCCATCTTATCAGATTAATGAATATGATGATGTGGTATGGAAAATTTATTTTGTCCATAAATTTTGTTGTTCAACTTGGTACCACCGCGTCTTGTTGGACAAGTTTTGCTTTCCTTTTTCTTTCTTTCTTTCCTTTTTTTTTTTTTTTTTTTTAGTATTTATAATAAAAGCTCATTTTAAATTACTTCTCCAAAAATATGCATTTTTGCATACGCTAATGGACTTCTCATGCACATTTCCATTAATTCTGTAAGACATTTCCTAACTAAAATAAAAATTAAGTTCACACACTAACTTGAAACAAAAGTTTGGTGCCTGAATGAAACAATGCCACAAGTTAGGGGACTAACAATATGCATTTTTTGTTCAATGGCTTCTATCTGTTATATACGTTTAGAAGAGAATGGCTAATCTTGTTTGCTAAGTACTTGATGCCAGTGGATGAATGGATTAGGTTTTGTGCACCAATTTTCTATCATGAGCACCTTACGTGATCTAACTTCTCCATCTCCATTTGGGTACTTCTTATTGAAAAGCTTATGTACTTTTTGGGTTTACCAGATTGGTTATATTATGGAAATCCTGAAGTCACCGGTGGCTGAATTGCTTTTAAGTTCTTTGCATCTGTCCAACTTGAGATATGTCCAACTGGGAAGATAAAGTCAATGAGCCCAAAATTTGCTCAATTTATTAATCCATGTCTTCCCATTTTATTCTGTTATTCAATTCAAAGTGTTCGAATACCTTAGCAATGAACACATTTGTTTTAGTTTTAAATTAAAGGAGATGAAGATGTTGGACTTAAATTTCGCGTGAGAGTTCAAAAGAGTAAAATGTGTTGCTCCAATGACAAGAACATATGTTCTAGTAACGTTACCTATATCTCTAACCACTATGTAGCTTCCCTTAGAACTTCTTGTGCTTCACAGAATTTAGTTTCCCATGGAAATTTGTTCTTCTTCCTAAATATTCATTTTGAATAAAAATGACTTCTCCAAGTTTTCTGCTCTATCATACTTGAATCCACATTATTAATTTTTGTATTGACGGATGATCTTGTCTATACTTTACCTATTCTTCATTTTATATCTGCTTATTGAAGATTCTTTGTGCCTAAGATAGATTTTTTTGCAACCTCCATTTACTTTTCTGAATTATGTTGTTGCCTCCATTTACTTTTCTAAATTATGTTGTTAATACTAGGTATACTTTATTCTTCTAAATAATTTGTTGTTATAGGTGTTAATTCTTCGCATGTGATTTTCAGGCTTCAATGTTTACGAATAATAAAAGGCACAGAGAAGTACGGATGGAAAGTCGTGCATTGGATATCAATCTACAAAGGCGAAAGAGAAAATCTCAACGTCTTGTTCATTTAGAAGGTAGTGTAGGACAAGAGAAAACTTATTAGTAATTACATTATTGGAGATTTTTTTTTTCCTTTTTCTTGTGATCCGTGTCAATTTTTTCCTTTATGTATACTTTTCTTTTCGGATAACTAAGTGTATAAAGTATCGTGTTTGAATTCCAAATTAATTTTTTCTTTTTCACGCTATTACATAGTCAAATACACCATGGCACGTGCATTGCACGTGCGTCTCACTAGTAGATATGTAAAGTGTGAAGAAAGTTTTGGCCTTTTGAGAGGCAGATAACGCAAATGTTGATTGTGGACGCGTGCTGGTTCTACCACGCGCACAGTGATGTTTAGGCCCAGGTGAATTTTATAGTCAGATCCATTTCAATTTGGATCCGAATTTCTCAGGTTATTACTGAGATTGAACAAATTTTCGGTCAAAGAGTTGAAAAAAGAGAGATAATATGGCCGTTAGGTGGCTAATGAGAGAGTAAAATGCAAGTTTTTAGGTGCAGTTGAGTGTTAACTTACAATAGGATAGTGTGCTAAACTTTTTAGTACCTCAATGCCCTTAAGACTCGTCTAGTTCAAAGACTAAAACAACAAACCAATTCTTACTACCAACCCTATCTTCTACAATTTCTCTTTGTTTCTACAATGACCTCGGATATTATCGCAAGATATATTTATCGTTTATTCTTTTCTTATAGTTTTGACGAAATTGGTCAATGAATCATTTTTACTCAAAAGACTTGTTACATAAATTTCCACAGGCGAAAGTATTCCATTATGGATCGATAAGCTTGATCGTGGAGCCATGCAGGTCGGCACATTTGAAAGCAATGCAGGTGGCCAAGGATGCTGGGGCATTACTCTCATACGACCCCAACCTCCGGCTGCCACTGTGGCCCTCAGCTGACGAGGCCCGGAAGCAGATCATGAGCATATGGGACAAGGCAGATGTGATCAAGATCAGTGATGTTGAACTCGAGTTTCTCAAATAACAAGATTGATGATGCTTCTGCAATGTCCCTATGGCACGACAAATTGAAGCTTCTCTTGGTGACCCTTGGAGAAAAGGGATGCAGATATTACACTAAGGTACTTTTAATTGTTAGTTTCACATTCTCGATTTCTATAGTTCAGAGCATTAATGCCATATATAACGGGTAGGTGAGGCTCTTAAAAGAAGACACCGTCCGTCTATATATTTTAATGTTGAACCCGGCTGGATGTACAGAAAGAAGCCCACAAATTTTCAACGGAATACACACATTTGTGGGTCCTGCACATTTTTTTATATTTTAAATACATGGTGGGTCCCGTGCATTTGCGTGTATTTGGCCAAATTCTAGTGGGCTTCTTTTTGTACATGGGGAAAAAACCCTTAATTTTATCATTTGGCAGTTAGTAGCATTACTTAATATATATATATATATATATATATATATATATATATATTATTTTAGATTTCATTCTATTTTATGAGAGCTCCACCCCCATCCATATTAAGTTTGAAATACTGGGTTTGTTGGCTTATATGACGTATAGTAACAAGGAAACACTAGCATAATAATGTTTTTACCATAATTCATTAAAGAGACATTCATTACTACATTCAAAAAACAATTTCCTACAAGGTGGTTGGATTCTTATGATACAAATAATATGTTTTCTTGAAATGCCAATGATAGATAAAATGTTCTAGGAAAAGAAACACTATGACCCTGATGTTACTATACTAAATAAACTAAGAAACAACCACCAATACTTGGATTATATACCATTCACAGCTTCAAAAATCTACCTACAGTAGTCCATTTTGGATCACACCGTCACGTTCTTTCTTTTTCTCCCTTTTCCTTTTTGTTTCTTATAATAATTCTTTATCCTGCATATTTCTTTTATATTCCATGTTTTTTTTTTTAAATGTGAAGAATCAGTTGGACAACAGAAATATCTTCCCTGTTATTTATATATTTACTCAACTAGTGCATTATCGAGAGAATCGACAAATAAACCAAGCCTTATGCTCAGAAAACTACATATAGTTATGTGCGCTAAATGTAGCTGATAATATAAAAATGTACTAAATGTTAACATTATCTCAATAAACCTTAACTTTGGCTCTATCCATTGTTGGTAAATAGAATTTCCATGGATCAATTGATGGCTACCACGTCAAGGTGGTGGACACAACAGGAGCTGGCGATTCTTTTGTGGGAGCTCTTCTCTGTAAGATTGTCAGCGATCATGGCATTATCCAGGTAATTTCCCGATAATATTGTTAAATGTATTATGCATTCTAATTAAGTTTGGAATTTACAGAACACTAATTCTATTGATTTCTTGATTTCCAGGACGAGCCTAGATTGAAGGAAGTACTTAAATTTGCATGTGCCTGTGGAGCAATCACCACGACTAAAAAGGGAGCCATCCCAGCTCTACCGACCGAGAAAGAAGTCCTCACTCTACTTAAAGGAGGAAAATAGAGGAAAGCGTGTCCTCCTTTCCTAATTTTTATTTTTGACATGTTTTGGTATCATTTGCAATTTGCTGAATAGGTTTCCTGTTTCTAAATTTCAGGTTTTCTTTTTATTTGCTTGTAAGGATGGAATTATTTCTTTAAGGAAGTTAAATAAATAATGATTAATCATAATTTTCAATTGCTCTTAAGAATGTCGTTGGCTTGCTGTTACAGCCAGCCCCCATTCCGATTAATATAAATAAGGGTAATTAGCACCAGGGGCGGACCTAGATTAAATTTGAGTGGGGGCGAGATTAGAGGCGAAGCCAACTCGTCGAAGTAGAGGGGTCCAAAGTTGAAGGGGTGGGGGTCTACGGGTTGCCCCCGAAATTTTTTTTTTGGAGTTGTTGAATAGTTTAGATTTAGTTGCATTTTCCCAACTAGTTCATGCTATATAGGCCATGAACGAAGCCTCTCACCCTGCATCAAACCCACAAATATATTCACTCTGACCATGCAATAGTTTTTGCAATCACAGGTGGTCAAAATGAGATTTACATAACATACCAATTCTTCAGCAATATTAGCCACCTGAACTACTACGTGGCCAAAATACTTTCCTTTCGAATCGTGGACTTCAATTGTCAAATCATCTCCAAACTCTTCTGGCAAGCTGTATTCAAGTGAGAAGGAAATTTAACCATCCAACTCTATGAGATTGAAGAATATGTAACAAGATTAAAGAGAAAAAGATTACATACAAAACATGAGTTTCACCAGATCCTGACTGCATTCGAGATAGAAAATAAGCTAAAAAAACTGTAAAAAAAAAAAAATTTTGGTTTTTTTTTTTTTTTTCAGTGGGGGCGGCCGCCCCCGCTGGGCCCTTCGTGGGTCCGCCCCTGATTAGCACATAATGTCATCATCTTTCATTGTTATTGTGGAAAGTTACTATTTTTTATTTTTTTATATTTTTACTCTTATTTCTATATTTCATTGCGCAGAAGGTCATTCTCATTAATTTTTTCAATTATAAAATTGTAAAATGATGAATATATCATTCTCTTTAAATAAAACTAAAAGAAAAAGAAAAAATTAATTGCAACCATAGTCCTAATTTTGTTTAAAAAAAGCGCCAATCAGTCTCAACTAATTTATTAAAAAGGTAATTAGTACATAATGTCTCTACCTTCACTATTATTGCGAAAAAATCTATATCTTTCATTTTTTGGTATTTTAACCATTAATTACATATTTGATTGTGCAAACCATCATTTTCATCCAATTTCTCAATAAAAACTGTTAGATAATGAATATGTCCTCCTATTTAAATAAAAAAATATATTTTTAAATTTCTAATTTTATAATAATTTATTCGGGATTCGTTTGCACATTTTTTATTTTTTAAATAAATTTAATTGGGACTCACTTGCACTTTTTTTTATAAAAAAATATATTTTTTAATTTATTGGGGACTCGTTTGCAATTTTTTTAAAAAATGGGACTATGGTTGCAATTAATTGTTTAGCCTTTTATTTAAATATGATGATATATTTGTCATTTCACAGCATTTTATTGAGGAATTGGATGAAAATGAATAGAAATGATGGTTTGCGTAATCAAATGTGTAATTAAAGATGAAAATACCAAAAAATAAAATAAAGGTATGAACGTTTTTTGCAACAATAGCGAAAGGTATGGATATTATGTGCTAATTATCATTCAATAATTTATTTGAAATTCATTTGCGCTCTTTAAGAAAATTGGGACTATGTTTGCAATTAAAATTTTCTTTTTCCTTTTGTTTTGTTTATTAAAGAGAAGTGTATATTAGTCATTTTACAATTTTTAATTAAGAAAATGAATAAAATGATTTTTTACATAATGAAAGATGAAAATAAGGGTGAAAATATATTAAAAAAAAGAAGTAATGACGTTTTCCATAATAATAGAGAAAGATGAGGACGCTATGTGTTAATTACCCATATAAATAACCTTTCCTTCGAAACTATGAAACATTGTTTCGAATTTGCTCAAAAAAATCATGGTTCATTAGGATACACATGTTATATTTATTACGATGGATTAGATATATTATATATAACTAAAGTAAGGAAAAAAAAAGTTAAAATCTTAATTTATTGTTTTGAACCAAAGCTTTAAAATGTGTAATGCGTGACAATGCGTTTCGATCGGGCATCAAGCATTAATTCGCATATGCTTAATTATTCATTTTTTTTTATTTTTAATATTATTTTAAATATTGTAAACTAATAACTAAATAATTAAAAGTAGCAAAAACACTCCTCTCCACCATTTGATGATTTGATCTATTTGGCCAACAATGAAGGGCAAAAAGGACATTTAGAACAAAGGACAATCACATTTGAATTAATCAACTATTGTTGGCTTGTAATATGATGACATGTTTTCAATCAAAAAGAAAAGCAATGGGGCCCATTTCAGTGCTCCAAAAGTCAGTTATTATGAAAACAAATGCACTCAGACAAGCACAATTACGTTAACGTATTCACATAATTGTCTTATTGATGATGTTCATATTCACACAATTACGTTAACGTACACAATTACGTTTTTTTTTTTTTTTAACTTCACTGTTTGTTTCATTGTTAGATATAGGGAACCTGCAAATATGAAGAAATTTTCAGTTCCTTTCTAAACATGTGTAGGCATACACTAAAACGTGTTGATTAGTTTCTAAGAGCAAATATTTCATAATAAGCGCCACCAAATATTTCATAATAAGCGCCACCAAATATTTCATAATAAGCGCCACCACCAAACAAAACTATTGGCAACCGGCGATGATTCTTAGCATTGTAGGGAGATATCAATTGAATATGAAATAGAATAAAGGACACTTGTAAGAGATCACAAACTTGTGTACTGAATGTGAACAATTAAGAGAGAATTTAATTGCTAGAATTTTAACGGAGAGCAATAGAAGAATATCATCCTGCATATGCATTATTTCTTGATTTAATAAAGCATTAACAGGCAATTCATGCAGTAGCAACCCTTAGAAAATGATTTTGAGCAAAATTAGGATTTAAAGAGGGACTTCTCTAAAAATCTAAAGTTAGAGGGAAAAAAAAAAAAAGGAGAGAAAAGTGAAAATAAAGCAGCGAATGCAAATTGGGAAAGCCATATTTTCCAGAGAGAGAGAGAATTAAAAATTGGGATAATCATTTCTCCAAAGTTAGAGAGACAAAGTAGGAAGAGATAAAGTGATGGCAAGTTTTCAATCAAAATGACAGCAGTGGGGCCCATGTCAATGCTCCAAAAATCAATTATTCTGGAAAGTGTATTCCCACAAGGGTCCGCTTGATTGGTAGGATGAAAAATAAGTGGAAAGAAAATGAATTTCATGGAAAATAATTGTCTAGAACTTATTTTTCAGATAATTGTTAAATTAGTGTGTTTGATTAGTATAATTTTCCACCCAAAAAATTTTAAAATTTTGGATCTTTTTGTTCACGTTTGGCTTTATTTTATATGAAAATTGTCCATTAAAGTGATTTTTTTTTTTTTTTTTTACAATTGGTTATGAAATTTGTTACCATTGCCAAAAAGAAAAAAAAAAAAAAATTTGCTCCAAAACTATTTTTTCACCAATAAATCTTCAACTAATGTACATTAATTTTTGTTTCTTTTTTCTATTATAAAGTATCAACTTCCCTCATTTCAACAGATAATGTTTCAAAAAAAAGATTCAGAGGGCAACCTCCGTGGGCCCCCAACCCTTCATCTCCAGGACCCCCTATTTTGACAGGCTGGCTCCGCCCCTGTGTATACATGCAGGGTTTTCAGGCCCTGTAATTGAGTCTCTACGTGACCGCAAAATATTGATCTAATTTTTAAGTTTTTTCCTACCCCCATGTCTCAATTATCCATTTCTTTGGAATTGATTAAAGGTAGTTGGAGATTAAAATTGGATTAAAATTGAAAAATTAGTCGTTATTATTGACTTTTATTAGACGAGTTGCACCCAATAACGACCATATTTTCAATTTTAATTGGATTTTAATTATTACTAAACATGCTACTAAAACTAATGGGAAATGGCTATCAAATGCGCTTATCTTTAGAAATAATTGATTTTTGGGACGTTGAAATGGACCCCCACTATTGTCATTTACCTATGTTTTGTGAGACTTTTATAAACAAAATTCTATTATATATTCTAATAGAGTTGGTCAAATTTTCCATAATAAAATAAAAGACCCAATGCAGTGATTGTTTAACTAGGCGTAGTAGGTTTAGGGCTGGACAAAACTTTCAAATCGAATTGAATCGAACAATTCTTCATAAGTTAAATACCCGAACGAGTACCCGAATTGAGAACCAATGGGTTTGGATCGGTTCTCGATTCTAGATTAAGAGTCAAAGAATCGAATCTAAATAATTTTTTTAATTTTTTATATTGAATTAATTACCGAAAAAATAGAGTTCTATGAGGGCATTGAGACAATTTTTAGTTTTTTTTTTTTGTGTTTATTAATTGTGCTTTTTCAATTATGCTTGTAGAGTTTTTTACTATAACAAGTCAAGTAATTGATAATTAAATCAAATAATTGGTAAGTATTATCAATACTTAAAAATATTTTATTTTTATAACTTTTAATTTATATTTCATTTTCTTTATGCAGACTGCTTGAAGCAAATGAATTATTGATATGGATCACCGATATTTTAATATTAGTATCTACTTTTTGATATTTGTATACATTGAATTAATTTTATTAGATAACTTGTTATTTATATGTTTTTAAATTGAGCTACGTTAATTTGTAAAAATTATGAATAAATATGTCATTAGTTCTATTTATGCAGTATTACTGTAAATGTTAAAAAATTTAATTATGGTACAAAATCGAACCGAATCAGAAAAGTTCCAAAACCGAAACGACTCATGTACAGTCCTAAGTAGGTTAGTAGTGCATTTAACCAAATCTGTAATCACATTTGAATTAGTCAACTATTGTAGGCGTGTAATGTGATAGCATGTTTTCAATCAAAAGGACAACAGTGGGACCCATTCCAGATGCTCCAAAAATTAATTATTTTTTCACAATAAGCGCACTCAAACAAGCACAATTATTCTAAAGTAGTTCACATAATTGTCATGTTTAATGATGTTCAGATTCCTCATCGGACCATTGACTTGAGTAGTGGAGGACCTCAGCTAAGACACCCTAGCGTCGCCTCAGGTAAATCTCCAAAATCTCTAGCACATGTAGGGGCAGCAAAATGGCCAAGTAGCTTGTCGTCGGCTCGTCAAAGCTCGATTAATGAACGGTTCGGGCTCTTTTAGGGACGAGCACGAATCGAGCCGGGGTTTGCCTCAGCTCGTGGAGCTCGTGGAGCTCGCGAACGACTCATGGGTATGGCCACGAGCTTAAACTTCACAAGAGCTTGTGGATTCGTAAAAAATATGAAGAAAAAAAGGAAAAAAAAACACTTGTGGGTTCGTGTGTTCTGCTTGACTTGACTCAGCTCTTGAGGTTACGAGCTCGTGGGCCGATCCGAGCTCGACCCTTGAGCACGAGCCTAACTCATGGATAGATGGGCCGAGCCGAGCCACCACTAAGCGCATGGAGACTGGGAAAAAATGTCCCTCGGAAGCACACAGATACAACGAAAATGATAAATTTAAAAATGAGTAATAAAGAGAAAAATAAAAATTGAAACATGATTCGATAAATCATGAATAACCATATGAGAAATAAACCTTATAATACAAAAGTTCTCTTTACTTCTCCCTTTAAGAAGTTATAATGAACAACTTACTATCCAAACTTATTCACACAATTTTTTTTTTTCTAATTTTTCCTCTTTTTCCCTCTGGACACCAGTTTCTTTGTTTAGAATTCACAATTTTTGGTACCTCTCTCTCTCTCTCTCTCTCTCTCTCTCTCTCTCTCTCTCTCTCTCTCTGTGCCATTAGCTGTCGTGACCTTCAATTGAATAATTCATAAAAATTTATTGAAAAGTTGTTCTTCCTAATCCTGATTGCATTCAAAAATTCTTGGTCGTTTTGGACTTTAAAGCACACCTTATTAGAAAAAATGGATTATAGTATTCATTAATTTCTTTCCATAAATTCCTGTCCCCTAAATGTATTGTGGATTTCACAATCACACTGATTATGGTTTGATAAATTTTAATAATATAAAGTTATATTCAAGAAAATTGTTTTGATAATTTACTGTTTTAGTACTTTTAAGTATTGAAGTTATTTCTTTTAAAGTAATTGATAATTTATTGTCAAAATTAGTACTTTTAACTTATTTCTACCTTTTAGCCATAAAAGATTAAAAGATTTTTATTTACTTGCACGAAGATTACTTAAGCTTAGACAACACGTTCTAAACTAGTTTGTCTAGACAGTTATATGAATCTTTTTTTTTTTTTTTTTTTTTTTTATTTCACTGTTTGTTTCATTGTTAGATATAGCGAACTTGCAAACATGAAGAATTTTTCAGTTGCTTTCTAAACATGCGTAGGCATACACTAAAATGTGTTGATTAGTTTCTTAGAGCAAATATTTCATAGTAAGCGCAATCACCAAACAAAACTATTGGCAATTGACGATGATTTTTAGCAGTTCTGTTGTAGGGAGATATCAATTAAATATGTGTTTTCGCGCGTTTTTCAACCCGCCAACAATTACGAGAAAAGGATCAGACGATTGTGTAAGGAACAAACCTCTTGAGACAAAGTCCCAAAAAGGGGTGCGTTTACTAGTGAAGAATTACAATTGGAAAATAGACAAAACACCTCCAAGGGGTGCAAGCACACGAGTACTGAAAAATGATTAAATTTAAACTAAGGAAATAAAAATTACATATTCTCTTGTCGAGAGTTTTTGATTTGGGGTCCTTTTCTTCTACGACTTCATTTCTTTTTATACTTCCGGGTTTCTCTTGGTTAACGAAACTGCTTGGAACCGCTCCATTACCTTCGTGACTATCCGCTCCTTCAGTGAGAAACCGTTCATTGGGGAGAGGTTACTTAGCAACCGTTACTACTACTTTTGCCGTTTCTGGATCGTGGGGGCGTGCCGGGTTTATTTGACAACTGCTTTCGTAACTGCTGAATTGGATAAACTACACCTTTTAGACTTGTCTGATTCTGGGCGATTTGAGAGTTTGGGCGATAGTGAGGCTATCGCTCTGGGCGATTGTGCAGTACTTCACTCGTTCAGCCTCTGGGCGTCCTACGGGCTTGGGCGATGATACTCCTTCGCTCTCGGGCTTCTAATATTCAGGTCTTTCCTCAGGCTTCCAAATTGAGCTTTTCTTCTTGGGCCTTTTCATTGATTCTCACTGGGTCTTCATCTTGGGTTTCTCAATTGGGCTTCCCTTTGATTTTGGGCTGCATTTTTAGTGTGTCAACAATTACCCCCCAATATGGCAGAATTAATACTAATCATTAATTTTGCCATATTCACTCTGTATCTTTTTCGCAACATTTGAACTTCCCCAGAATTTCAATCATCACGTACTTTTACCGCCTGAAGGATTGCGACGTTACAAACCCTTAAAACCCAAAGCATGCGGCATTCTTACTTACGTCTCTGCAGTCTTACGCTTCTCTCTCGCCATTTCACAATCTCCATTGCTGCAACCTTCAATTCAAACCAGACAAGTTTCGAGGGCAACTTACATTCTGCACCATAATGACTACTTCTCAAACTCATTCGGACAATATTTTCAGTTTTGAGGAATTCCAAACCCTTTTCACGAAACCATATGTAAACCCGTCTTTTCTTTCGCAATCCAATGCTGACCGTAACGAGTTTTATCTGGGTCCGTCGTTTAATGATGCTGAAGCCATTGAACGGGTTGCGGTAGGTCATTTGTTCTCGTGCTCTGAAGATCTCCCTTTCTCGCAATCTTTGCCGTTGAGGCTAATCCATGATAAAGGTATTCGCACTTGGCCTAAAACTGATGCGTCCTTCCGTAGATGGCATGCACGTATGGTGGCTCATGGTCCCACTAAATTGATTTTTGAACGTGCTAAAATTTTGGACTTATTGGAGATTACCCTTTTTCCCCCAACGTATGACCCCGTGCTTTTTCCGATCGCACTGAGTTTTTGGTCTCCTGAATTTAATACTTTTGTTTTCCCTCTTGGTCCCATGACCATTACCTTGAGAGACGTTGGGGCTTTGTTGAATCTCCCACCTCTGGGCGACACCATTTTTCCTGGTATGCTAATTTCTGGTGCTGCCCCAAAATTTGACAAGAAACTTACTGAATCCTATTCGAGCATGCAGGGTGGTTATGTCACTGCTGTCTCTGAACCTTATCATTCTGAGCGTGTCGCTTTCCTTCAAGTCTGGCTTTGTAAATATGTTCTTTGTGTTCCCAGTTTGAAACCTTCCATGAGCTATTTGCCTCTGTCCCATGAATTGGCTCGGGGTAGACCTTTGAACCTATGTTCATTACTTCTGGCTGCCCTTTATAGGGGCATGGCTATGCTCCAGTTCCAACTGAAAAACAATGCATCTCCTACTGGTAGTAGGCCTTTATGGTTTGCTCAATTGTGGTTGAGATCTTATTTTCCTCAACTGGGTATTCCACCTTTTCCTCCCCGTGAGGTTACCTGCTATGGGCTTTTCATTCATCAATTGAGCCCTGTAAATATGTCTATGAGAGACATTTTTACTTTCTTTTATACTTTGAATTCAACCCTTTCGTTCTTCCCTTTTTCTTCTGAGCAAATTCCTCCTTTTGTACGGCCTTCTTCTACTTTGGCCGAGGCAGACGCATTTATGCCTGTTTGGGTTCAATTTTTGGTAGGAAGGGAATTGTTCCATGACATTCTGGTGGGAACCAATGCTAAAGTGGGGGTAGAGATATACGTGCCCCAATTTTGTGCTCGCCACTTGGTTTTGGCCAAATGTGGCATATCCCTCCTTGCTATTCTAATAACTTAACGGATCGTTTTTACATCATCAACAAAACGGAAGCCCAGGCCATAGATGCCTGTAATAAACTCTTGGCCACCGACTTTACTTTCGCCCCTTTTAATCCTACTGCCGTTACTCACTCTCTTTTTGATCAATTGTGGCCATCGGTGAAACAAAGATTGTTTTCAACTGATGTGAATCGCGCCTTTCACTTGCTGGATAAACAGGGTAATACTCCCACTTCTGCTGTCCCTTTACCCAGTAAGGTCCCTGCGTCCCCTTCTCGTTCTACACGCTCTGCTCTTTCGTCCCCAACCTCGAAGCCGCTGTTCCTAAAGGTGCCCCCAGTCGCAAACGGTCAGCTGCAGCCATAATAGCTCTGCAAGATGATGATGATGATGATGACGCTCCCCTCATTGTTAGGAGAAAGGTAACTGAACTTCACCTACTTCACAGGCTGTTTCTTTTCAGGCGGTAATGGTTTGCTTTGGAATTTTTCAGAAAGATTCAGCCTCTCCCTCCAAGGCTATAGTTTTGGCAAATCCTTCCTCACCTTTCCCTGTCGAAGCTGCGTCGCCCAGGCGTCAAGTTCCAACACCCTTATCACCAACAAATCCTCTTCCTCGGGGTGACGACCCCCCAAGCGTGGAACCAGCAGGTAATGTTTACTTTTGGTGCATTGGCCATTCTTTATTGCTGCTGTCTCACTGACTTACTGCGGTATGAAATGTGTAGAGACTCCTGTAGCTTCGTCTGGTGGGAAAGGTCCTTCCTGCCTAGCTAAAGGGAAATCTTCCCAAGTGATGGAAGAAATAAGGGGGGTGCCTGAATTTCCCACCATTGCCGATGAGGTCTTTTTACTTCGCTCTTATTTTTTATTTTGCTTTGTTGTATTGAAAACCTTCAATATTGGTAACTTTCTTTGCAGGAATCCGATAGCATCCTTAATTCCATCCAAGACTTACTCACCTCCTGGGCACGCATGAAAACATCCTCTGCGTCATCCTCCACCCCTGCGAACGAGAATATGACATTTCTCAAACATGCATTGTTTGAGTATGTCTCTTTTATGGACATGGAGGTCGGCCGTGCCAGCGCTGCTCATCAAAAGGCCAAGCTAGATATGTTGAGCGCGAACCTACTGCAAGCACTTTCGCTCCCATCGCCCAGCATTTCTACTGACTTTAAGGTGAAGTTGAGGGTTCTTCATGCCGACGTCGTTTCTTTGTTGGCCAAGAACGCAGAATTGAAGGCCAGAAGTACCCAATATCTCCGCACTTCTTCTGAGAAAGAGTCATTGCTCCAGGAAATTGACAAAAACCAGGCCGATTTGACTGAGGTCTCTTCAGAGCTTGTAGTGGAGGATTCCTTGATGTTGAGCCTGGCTGCTGAAATGAAAGAGCTACAAGCGAAAATGAACGACTGCAGGGCGAGGATGGCTGCCAAGAGGCGTACTGCATCCCAAGGAATCGCTAAGACCAAATCTCTATTGGAGCAGTACCAAAAGTTGGAGGTTGATGATGACTTAGTGAAAGAATTAGGTATCCTTTCCTCTAGGCAGAGCGAAGAGTGGGATAAACTTAGGCAGCAGATGCGCTCAGCTTGGGGCGAATTGTAACTAAACATTTACTGTTTTAATCTTTGTAACTCTTTCGCGCTGACTGCCTTGGTTTTTTGTGATTTGATGTCATTCATCATCATTAATGAACAATTATTTTGAAGTGGCATTTATCTTTGATCGTCAATTTTCCTCGTACCTAATCTTTATGCCAACATCCATGCATATTCTTTTGGCATTTAAATTTTCTTCCCTAAATCTTTGGGCCATATTGATTTCACTCACTGGTCATAAATGTGACCTTCCACATTCTGGCTTTTGATCTTCCAGCCCCTATAAATATGCATGTTTGTACTCATCATCTTCATCCTCATGCCTTTTCAAATTCGATTTCTTGCCATCAAAACCTCCTGCCACTGCATGGCACTCCGATTAAACACCAACACTTTCCTCTTCTATAGGGATGGGTTTCTTGACTCGTCTCTTTTGCTTTGACATCACTTTTGGTATGGGAGGTATAGGAAATGTTCTTTCAAACTGAAGCAAGATTCTTGCCGTCAGTTTGTCTATTGAGGGTACTCCTCCTTGCCTACCATTGCAGCTATGCATTTAGGAAGGTTAAGGGGCCCTCTTAATCGGCCATAGACTGAAGGGCTGCTTCTCCTCGCCTACCATTGCAGCAATGCATTTAGGAAGGTTGTGGGAGCAGTTCACCCTCTTACTCGGCCATAGGCTGAAGGGCTGGCCGTACTGGTTTCACTCTTTCTGTTCCCGCCAGATAGAAGATAATTTGTAGCATGTTTCTTCCTGTATTTTGACTGTGTCCTTTAATTCTTGTGAAGAATGGTTTGTAAGGAACATTTGGTAATAAAGGACTTTATTTTAGAATGTGCCTTGTTTTTTCTGACTTTATTTAGAACGTGATCGTCCAATTTATTTACTGCCATCGTTCGGCATGATTACATCGCAATTGCAATTTTATCACTTATGTATCTATCTGTTCACTTTCCTATTTAGAACGTGATCGTCCAATTCATTTACTGTCATCGCTCGGCATAACTACATTGCAATTGCAATTTTATCACTTATGTATCTATCTGTTCACTTTCCCAAAGGGAAGGAACATATTTCTTCAAGTACTTACCGTTAATAAATCTTATATGCCTAGTACCATCTAAATCCTCCAAGTGGTAAGCTCCATTAGGCAATACACTCTTTACTCTATACGGCCCTTCCCAATTTGGCGACCACTTGCCATATTTTGGGTCTTTACTATCTAAAGGAAGCATTGCCCTCCAAACTAATTCGTTCGCACTAAAAAACTTGGCTATAACTTTCTTGTTGTAAAATCTAGCCACCCTTTGTTTCTGGACTTGCAACCTGTCTAGCACGTCTAACTTCAATTCGTCAAATTCTAATAAATTTTGAATCAACGATTCCTTGTACTCATTCTCGCCTAATTCGTGCTGCCGACGCACCCTTATAGATTGCACGTTGATTTCCACGGGCAATACAGCCTCCTGCCCATAAGTGAGTTGGAAAGGCGTAATGTTGGTGCTTGAACGGGGTGATGTTCTATAAGCCCATAAGGCTTTGTTCAAGCATTCGTGCCAATTTCTGGCATTTTCATCTATCATCTTTCTTATGATAGATTTCAGAATCTTGTTAGATGATTCTCTCTGACCGTTTGATTGAGCGTAGTATGATGTGGAATTTACCAATTTAATTCCAAATTCGCTCAAGAATTCCTTCACCTGATCTCCATTTAGGGAAGTCCCATGATCTGTCATTAAAGTTTGCGGAATTCCAAATCTATAGATGATATGGTCTCGGATAAACTCTATGATACTTTTCTGGGTGATTTCTTTTAGAGGCCTTGCTTCTACCCACTTGGTGAAAAAGTCTGTGGCGACTATGATAAATGTGTGTTGTTTGGACGATGGAGGGTAAATCTTCCCTATTAAGTCTATCGCCCAGCCCTTGAACGGCCAAGGTTTGATAATGTGTGCCATATTGCTTGCTGGTGCCCTCTGTATTGGACCATGTTTTTGGCATGCTAAACAACTTTTTGCATATTGAACACATGATTCTCCCATCTTTGGCCAAAAATATCCACTTCTGATAATCAGCCATCTCATCTTTTGGCCGGCCTGATGGGCTCCACATATCCCTTCATGCACCTCAGCCATAATCGTCCTAGCTTCTTGTAAGTTCACGCACTTTAATAATACACCATCAGAGCGTTTTTTGAACAATTCTTCGTCTATTAATGCATAGTTTAACAGACGTAATTTCGTTCTTCTATCACCTCCCCTATCAAGCTCCTTAAAGGATCCTTTAATCTCATCTGTCCAATCCAGCGCGACCCCATTTTCTATACAGTGAATTTCGGTTTTCCTTGCCCTTCGCTGAATAACGGGCAATATAGTTCCGTATTCGTAAGTAGACTCCCAACTCATCGCCTTTGAATAGCCAGAAGCCAACTGGGCCAACTCGTTGGCCATATCATTGTACATTCTATTAACACATTGAAGTTCTACTTGGTCGAATTCTTCCAACAACTCTTGGGCGATTTCGTATAAACTTATAATAGAGTCACTTTGGCATTTGAAATCACCAGTCAATTGATGGATCACCAATTGAGAATCGCCCCTGATGATTACATTCTTTACTTTCATATCTACCATCAACTCCAAGCCTACAATTAAGGCTTCATATTCGGCTTGATTATTAGTACAGATCCTATCTAAGGTGAATGCGAACTTATAGCAAACCCCTAAAGGATTTATCAAAGCCACTCCTACTCCTGCTCCTTTAGAAGTTTTCGATCCATCAAAGTATAAAACCCATGGTTTTAATTCGAATGAATCAACCTCAAGTTCTATTTCGTTAGGCACATCAAGGCATGGATGGTCGGCCAGAAAATTAGCCAAGGCCTGATTTTTAACTGTCTTTTGGGGCATATACCTTATTTCAAATTCTGACAGTGCTAAAGTCCAAAGACCCACTCGTTGGTGTAAAATAGGGCGAGAAAACATGTATTTGAATAAATTAACTTTGGAAATTAGATAGACTGTCACAGGCCGTAAATAGGCCCTTAATTTTGTACATGTGAAGTATAATGCGAGACACAACTTCTCGATAGCAGAATAATTACATTCACATTTGGTTAACCGTCTACTTAAATAATAAATCGCCATTTCTTCACCAAATTGGTCTTCTTGTGCGACCATTCCAGCTATCGATTCTCGTTCAGCCGACACGTACAACTTCATCGGCCGCCCTTGGATTGGTGACACCAACACTGGCGGACTTGTTAAGTATGTTTTCAGCCTTTCAAAAGCCTTTTGATGTTCTTCTTTCCAGACGAATTCGTTTTGATTTTTCAGCTTTAGGAGAGGCGAAAACGCTTTCGTTCGCCCTGCACAATTAGATATAAAGCGTCTTAGAAAATTGATTTGGCCTAAAAACCTTTGCAGCTCCTTTTTATTGCTAGGAGCCTTGGCTTCTAAAATGGCTTTCGCTTTATTCTTATCAAGTTCAATCCCTCTTTTATGTACTAGGAATCCGAGGAAATTTCCTGCATTCACGCCAAACGCACACTTCAAAGGGTTCAATTTTAGTTTATGCTGCCTCATTCGTTCAAATGAACATCGCAGTTGTTCAAAATGATCTTCCTCTTTAACAGATTTGACCACTATATCATCTACATAAACTTCCACAAATTTACCTATCATGTCGTGAAAAATTAGATTCATAGCTCTTTGATAGGTCGCCCCTGCATTTTTTAGTCCAAACGGCATTACTACCCATTCGAAGCACCCTAAAGACCCAGGGCATCTAAAGGCAGTTTTGTGTACATCTTCGTCAGCTATGTAGATTTGATTGTATCCCGAATATCCATCCATAAAAGAGTACATCACATGCCCTGCAGTCGAGTCTACTAGAGAATCCACCGTAGGCATTGGATATTCGTCTTTGGGCGTAGCCAAGTTCAAATTTCTGAAATCTATGCATACCCTCAACTTGCCATTCTTTTTTAATACTGGCACTATATTAGATAACCATTCCACATATCTGGTTGTTCTAATAAAACCTGCTTTTAGTAATCGCTCTATTTCTTTTTTGATCTCTGGTAATACATTGGGGGCGAAACGCCTAGGAGGTTGCTTATGAGGCTTAAAATTTGATTTAGTCGGCAGCCTATGTTCTACTAAGTTTTTATCCAAACCAGGCATATGTTCATACTCCCAAGCAAAACAATCTTTATACTCTTTTAATAAAGCGATTAATCTGTTACTAACCTCATGAGGGAGCATCTGGCTGACAAACGTTGGGCGATCCTCTCCTTCCTCACCAATGTTAATTTTGACCAAGGGGTCTTGAGCTTGTGCATATCCTGACTTGGGGATCCTCGTCGCTTCATCATCCATATCGCTCAGAGGAGTTTGCTCTTCCAGACAATCCACTTTATGAATTTCCCAGTCCAAGCTTTGCTCCATCTCGGACACTATTAACTTGTCCCTCAGCATCTTTAACGCCGCTTCTTCTTTCTTCACACATTCACATTCTTTATTGAAAGCCATCAACTTGGCTTTGAAGGCCTGAATCTCGGCCTCTTGCTTTTGTTGTTGAAAACTCATTTAAGGTTGTTTGGCTTCTTTTTTGCCAATTACTGGCTCTTCCAAGGCCACTATGTTTGGCCTCATTTGATTAAACATTTCAGTGAGTGCATCCACTGAAAACGGCTCTTCGCTTTGGGCAGTAATTTGAGTTTCTTCCCCATCTTGAATCACTCTGACAGGCCCATAATTTCCTTCGTACATGAACCTCTCTACTGAATTTGCTTCCGCCACAAAGGGTCTATGATCTGCTTGCACCACCTCTGCTTCACCTTTGTCGTTCCAAAAGACCAAGCACTGATGGAGCGATGAAGGAATACATCGACTGCCATGGATCCAGTCTCTTCCAAGCAACACGTTGTAGCTGGTGGGGCCGTCTATTACGAAGAAAACAGTAGTCCTGGTGGTTGTTCCTACAGTTATATCCAATGGCATAACTCCTTTTGCTGAAGTTGCCCCCCCGTTAAAACTTGTAAGAATGACTTCTGTTGGGATCATGTCGCTCTCTGTCTTAGCAAATTTCCTCATCATCCTAGCTGGAATGGTGTTTATAGCCGCTCCATTGTCAATAAGTACTTTTACTACCGGTATCCCATTAACCAAGGCTTTGACATATAGCGGTCTTAAGTGTTTGGTTAACCTCATAGCTGGTTTGTTGAAGATGACTTTTTCAGCAGCATCTATTTCCACTTCCTGCCTACTTTCTGGCGGGCTATCTTTTGGTGATAGATCGACGTGCAGCATATCGCACTGAGCCTTCTTTCCTTGGGTTTTTTCCTTCTCTTTTTCCAGTATTTCTTCCTCAGTTACCCAATTTGTAGGAGGAGGCATTATTCTGGGGGGTGATCCATATTTTTCAGAGCGAGGTACCCTCTTTTTCCTTTTTGGCGTCCCATACAACACATAGAAATCAAACGGTCGGCCAGATGGTTCTCCCAACAGATCCACTTCGCGGACTCCTTCTTGGTGCAGTTGCTTCAACAGGGTGTTGCGCGACACTCCCATTTTCCGTCTCTCTGCTTCTAAATCAATTTCTTCTTCAACATCTGTCATACCATCGTCCTCTTCTTCATCACACATTTCTCTGGATGTTTGGCCTTCATCGCAGACTAGTACACAAGTTTCTTCCTCACTATCCTCTTTTTCTTTGCTTTTGAATTCGTCGGCCAACAAGTAGTTGTTAGCCAGGACAGGAGGTAATGTGCCAAACTGGATAGTTAGAGGTTGGTCAGGATCATCTTCGTCTTTCCTGTCTCGCTCAAACTTCGATCTCCCAGACGAGCTTTCTGGCAATTCTCTCATTGATTCGCCAGTGCCTGTTTCTTCACTATCTTCAAAAACATTTTCGTTGGCTATTCTGAGCGGTTTGGGCGCTCTAGGGCGTGATTCTCCTTGCTGTTGCCTCATCATCCGTCCGTAATTACGTTGGTAACGCCTTTGTTGGGTTCTAGTCATTTCATTGAATGGCACTACTCTTCCTGCATTGTACTGGAACGAATGCCATACATTGGGCTGGCGAGGCTGCGGCCTAAATGTTCTTCCTTGACTAGCCGATCCAAACCCCCTTTCTCTAGGTAGTCCTCCGTACAACGGCACCCTTCGCCCCCTGACAGGCTGAGCGACCGGCATGAAATCAGAGCGATGGTGGAACGGCCGCGTCATTGGTGACCCTGTATTTGCTTTCAACTCGTGCTTACATCTGTCGCACAGAACATCTTCGCCCTGTTTGGGCTCCTTCCCTTTGATGCGTTCAAAAACGCTGGGATATGGTTTGGATTCTTCTTCTTCGTCATCAATCACCAGTTTAAACCTTGGCAATTTGTTTTTCAAACCAGTTGTTAACATGTTCATTGCCAGTGGCCGTGGGAAAGGATTTTCATCCACTGTCATCTTTTTCTTTTCTTCGAACGTGATTCGTCCCGATTCAATAGCATCCTGCAACACATGGTGAAAAACCACACAATAATTAGTCGCATGTGACCATGCATTATGCCATTTACAGTATTTTTTACCCTTAATTTGTTCAGGGTCTGGCAATTTGTGCTTGTCGCTCAACTTTATCTGCTTATCCTTATATAACTTGTCGAATATAAGGTCAGCTTTGGTTACGTCGAACGAGAACGTTTGCGCCTTTCTGTTTTCACCCTTTGCAAGTTCATCTTTGCCCACTATTTTTGGCTTAACTAGTATGGGACAAGTATATGCTTCTCCCTTTACTAACTCAGCCAAACATATTTCTGTTTGGTCATAATAACCATCATCGACAGTATGAACGTTGAAATTCGGGTCTTTATAATAGGTCCCTTTATTGTAATTTTTCATCTGTTCCTCCTCTCTTACCAGTTGCTCATACCTAACGACGTTTGCGCTAAGTTGGAATAAATCTGGGAATTCCCTATCCTGGAATTTCTTCTTTAAATCAAAGCTTAAACAACTTTGTACGATTTTAACAAATTCCTTTTCTGGCAAAGGCACAAAGCATTTACTTCTGGCCATTTTGAACCTTTGTAGGAAATTTTCTGCCCATTCGTTAGGCAATTGACGTAAATTCGCCAAATCGGCCAGTGTAACTTCAGACTCAGTTTTATAAAATTGAGCATGGAATAATTGCTCCATTTGCTGCCAAGTTTGGACGGAGTTTGCTGGCAAATTAATAAACCAAGAAAAAGCTACCCCTGTTAAAGAACTTGGGAACAACCTCAACTTATGGTATTCATTCACCTCACCACTTTGCAACGTGAATCGCCCTACATGTTCTAATGTAGACACTTCTCCTAGACCAGTGAATAGTGAGAATTCCGGCACCTTGTACCCTCTAGGCCATGGATATGCCTGATCTATCCAATCAGGGTATGGCTTGGTATAAATTGGCCTAATCACCGGGCGTACCCCAACTGCTATTTGATCTTGCACTATTTCCATAATTTGGTTTCTTAGCACGGCGTTAGGGTCATATGGGTTTCCAATTAGTTGGTTTACTGGCTGATTCGTGGGAGGCCTGGTAGTTTGCCCCTGATTGGCGATAAAAGTGCCATTATTCGGGCTATTATGACTGTTAAATTGAGTGTTTAGACCTTCATTCATACGTAAACCATTCTGTCCGTTGTTCGGGACATTATCTCTCACGTTTGTATTACCCCCCAGGTTGGACGTAGTGTTATTATTACTCAAATTCAAGGTCCCGTTTCCCCCTGGGTTCGACGTAGAAGGGCCAAAAGGTGGCTCCAGATTTGGGCCGGAGTTTACACCAAGAGAATTGTATGGCGAAGTATGCCCCACGATAGTCCTAGACTGGAAGTGGTTATCTATAGGCATAACAGGTTGACACATTTGGCTTACCAACTTATTCATGATTTCATTCAACGTATTCAGTTGTTTAGCCATATTATCAAAATGCCTATTCTCGTTTTGGGTAAACTTCTCCATATTATGAATGCTACGTAAATTTACCTGTTCAACGACATCCTGCGTGAGTTCTCCCAGCAATGCACGCATTGTGCGAGGGCTCAATTCTGTCATTGGTTCGTAGCGGCTGTGACTGCTTTGACTTTGTCCATCTGTTCGTGGAGAATGTTGTTGCTCCTCATATCGCTCAACTACAGACTGGACTACTCCTTGACTTGCTGGTTCCTTATCGGAATTTTTATGAGGCATGATATCTTTTCTTTTTTGTATCTTCACTTACAAAACACCAACTGTCCCACTGGGCGTGCCAAATTGTTTTCGCGCGTTTTCCAACCCGCCAACAATTACAAGAAAAGGATCAGACGATTGTGTAAGGAACAAACCTCTTGAGACAAAGTCCCAAAAAGGGGTGCGTTTACTAGTGAAGAATTACAATTGGAAAATAGACAAAACACCTCCAAGGGGCGCAAGCACACGAGTACTGAAAAATGATTAAATTTAAACTAAGGAAATAAAAATTACATATTCTCTTGTCGAGAGTTTTTGATTCGGGGTCCTTTTCTTCTACAACTTCACTTCTTTTTATACTTTCGGGCGTCTCTTGGTTAACGAAACTGCTTGGAACTGCTCCATTACCTTCGTGACTATCCGCTTCTTCAGTGAGAAACTGTTCATTGGGGAGAGGTTACTTAGCAACCGTTGCCACTACTTTTGCCGTTTCTGGATCGTGGGGGCGTGCCGGGTTTACTTGACAACTGCTTTCGTAACTGCTGAATTGGATAAACTACACCTTTTAGACTTGTCTGATTCTGGGCGACTTGAGAGTTTGGGCGATAGTGAGGCTATCGCTCTGGGCGATTGTGCAGTACTTCACTCGTTCAGCCTCTGGGCGTCCTACGGGCTTGGGCGATGATACTCCTTCGCTCTCGGGCTTCCAATATTCAGGCCTTTTCTCAGGTTTCCAAATTGGGCTTTTCTTCTTGGGCCTTTTAATTGATTCTCATTGGGTCTTCATCTTGGGTTTCTCAATTGGGCTTCCCTTTGATTTTGAGCTGCATTTTTAGTGTGTCAACAATATGAAATAAAATAAAGGATACTTGTAAGAAATCACAAACTTGTATACTGAATGTAAACAATCAAGAGAGAATTTAATTGCAAGAATTTTAACAGAGAGCAATAGAAGAACGTTGTGTTTTTACTGAACATTAGAAAATGTTACCTTTTAATGAAGTGTTCATGCTTTTTAAACTACGTGGAGTTTTCCAAATATCAACCTGCATATGCATTATTTCTTGATTTAATAAGCATTAACAGGCTGATGCAGTAGCAACTCTTAGAAAATGATTTTGAGCAAAATTAGAATTGAAAGAGGGACTTCTCTAAAAATCTATACATGGATGATTTGAATGGTACGAAAGAAGATGATAGAGAATAGAAATTGAGACATCAATATTTGTCTAAAGTCAGAGAAAAAAAAAGGAGAGAAAAGTGAAAATAAAGCAGCGAATGCAATTTGGGAAAGCCATATTTTCCAAAGTGAGAGAGAGAGAGAGAGAGAATTAAAAATTGGGATAATCATTCCCTCCGAAGTTAGAGAGACAAAGTAGGAAGAGGAAAAGAGAAAAAAAAAAAGTGCACATCGAAGGTGAGCCACTTTTCTTGTAATGTGCGACGAATAAAAAGAGAAAAAGTGACCAAACTTGCATTATCATTGCAGCAACTAATGCAATGTGGATTTCGCAATTATGCACATTGAGAAACGACAAGTTTAATGTTAATTATTGGAAATCCATAATTAGCGCGTATGTGATGAAAAATTATATGTTCCATAATTAGTCAACTATTGTAGGCTTGTAATGTGAGGGCAGGTTTTCAATCAAACGGACAACGGTCGGACCCATTCCGGATGCTCCAAAAATTAATTATTTTTTTACAATAAGCGCACTCAAACAAGCACAATTATGCTAAAGTTGTTCACATAATTGTCTTGTTGAATGATGTTCAGATTCCTCATCTGACACTTTGATTTAGCGTTGTCAACGAGTCGAGTCGAGTCGAGTTTGAACCCAAAAAAAAGCTCGAGTTGAGTTAGAGCTTTTTTGGATGCGAGTCGAGCCTGGCAAAAAAAAATGAGGCGCGGCCCGAGTCTTAACGGGCCGAGTCGGCTCGGGTATTTTTTTCAAGTCCACATTTTTTACTTAAAGAATTTAAATTTTGTACAATTTATACGTATTATAAATTAAATAAATTACAAAAGTTTAAATCATCCTCCTTTATCCGGCTTGAGATTGGCTACAATTATCGTAGATGGAGTTAAAATTGTATACGAATAATATATTTCGTGTACAATTTTTCTTGAAAAAAAAATTAAAAATTACGTTTTTTTTAAACTAATCAATTTAAAAACTTACAATATCTTATGCTTGAATTTGCTATAACTCTTCGACCATTATACTGTCAACTTGTTCTTGAATACGTAATAAAAGTTAAGCAATTGAAGAGTAAAATACTGAATATTGTGTAAAGAATTAGAGATAGACTGATATGAAGTTGTAAATTTTTTTTGTATTTATAGACAAAAAATATATCCGTTTTAACTATATTTAATTTTAAAATTCAAATTTCGACAAGACGCATGCACGATTTTTTTTGTAAAAAATCTCATTTTTTTAGTTGCGCGCAGCTATTGTAGCTGCCTACTGTATAGGCAGATTTTCTGCTGAATTTCAATAGATTTTCTGCTTGCTGATTTTATTTTTTTAAAATCTTTTTTAGGAACGAGCCGGAGGTGGCCACCCGGGCTGGGGCCGACGCCTCGAAATGGGGCTGGCAGGCTCGAGCTTTTTTCGAGCCGAGCTCGAGCCGACAAGCTTTTTTTGACATCCGTACTTTAACGTGAGCGGTGGAGAACCTCAGCTAAGACACCCTAGCATCGCCTTAGATATTTATTCTTTTGCAGGTAAATCTCCAAAGTCTCTAGCACATGTAGGGGTGACAAAAGGGCCGAATAACTCGTCGGCTAGCTCGTTAAAACTCGTCCCATAGACGGCTCGGACTTGTTTAGGGACTAGCACGAGCTCGAGCTGAGCCGGGGGTTCGCCCTCGGCTTGTCACGCTCTCGAAGACTCAAACGGCTCATGGGCTCGTAAAAAATGTGAAGAAAAAAGTACAAAAAAAAAAGCTTGTGGGCTCGACTCGGCTTGGCTCGTGAGGTTACTAGCTCGACCCTTGAGCACGAGCCGAGCTCATGGGTAGATGGGCCGAGCCGAGCCACAACTAAACACATGGAGACTGGGAAAAAATTTCCCTCAGAAGCACACATATGCAACAAAAATGAAAAACTTAAAAATGAGTAAGAAAAAGAAAAACAAAAATTTAACGTCATTCGACGAATCACCAATAACCAAAAGAGAAATAGGCATTACAATACAAGAGTTTTCTATCCCTTTTACTTCTCCCTATACGAAACTAGAATGAATAACTTACGATGTAAACTTATTTGTAATTATTTTTTCTAATTTTCTCTATTTTTTTCTTTAGACACCAATTTTTAGAATTCATGATTTTTGGTGCTAGGATCTTGCCTCACTTCATTGGGTGAGGGTGGACTACCCGATGAGGTAACAACTCCCCATTAGACGGTTGCACCACGTAGGACAGTGCGACTGTCCCACCACAAATTTTTCTTCTCTCCACCATTCGCTATTGTGACCCATCAATTGAATAATTCATAAAAAAATATTAGAAAACTCGTTCTCCTTCTTTTGCCAAAAATTATTCTATTTTTCCATGATAATAACTCTTCTATTTTATAATTTTGAGATGAAGCAAACATAAAAATTTTGTACATTTAAGCTTTTGGCCGTTTTGGAATTTAAAGCCAACCTTATCAATGAGTCTTAGCAATTATGTTGTAGGGAGATATCAATTAAATACGAAATAGAATAAAGTACAACGGTAAGAGATCACAAACTTGTGTACTCATTGTGAACAATCAAGAAAGGATATTAATGACTATAATTATGTTGAGATATAAATCAAATTTAAGGAAATATTTAGGGAGCCACTATTGTCATCCACCATTTTTATATATTTATCCACTTAACATAAGTTTACTTAAATAAACAAGAATAAAACCAAATATTAAACTGGGAAAAATTCATTTATCATATATATATATAGTTAACCCATGTGACGACTACTCGGATTCCAGCAACTATTTCGATGATCGTTCCGACTACTTCTCTGATTCCGTCGACTATTCCGATAACCATTTCGGTGACTGCTTTGATTTCGATGACCGTTCCGACGACTGCTCCGATTCCGATGACTATGCCGATAATCGTTCCGACGATTATTCTGGTAAATGTGACATGTATTTTTGAACCGTGACTCTATAAACACATGTGATATGTTAATATTGATTTGTCACCCGTTTATATTGATTTGTGACCTATAAAAAATGACTGTGACTTGTGAACTCAAACATGTGACAATGATCTGTAACCTTAACAATGAATTAATTAGCTACAGTTAACTACCACACTAATTGATCACCTGATCCGTGACCCGTCTATATTTATTTGTGACCCATACAAAATGACCGTCACTTGTAAACTCAAACATGTGACCATTAAACTGTGACTTTAGCAACTCATTCATTCATTGCAAATCGATCATAGTTTATCAAATTAATGGTCACAGATCAATAATTTTATAGGCATTTCTCGATCACAAATAAAATTTTTAAGTCACGACTTATTCATCGATCACAAAATCAACATTTTTATTGGTCACAACTCGATTACAACTTAATAAATTGTGAGTCACAGTAACAATTTTTAGGTCACATATTATGCATCGATGACAAATTCAAAATTTTATTGGTCACAACTCATTTATTTTATTGGTGACATTCTCAAATTAATTGGTCACACATTATTTTTTTTTGTCACAAATCACATATTTTATAGGTCACAACTTATTAAAATGATAGGTCGTGTATTATTTTTCGGTTACAAGGCACAAATCTTTTATTGGTCACAAATTATCAAAATAGGTCACAGTTTAACAATATGTCGAAACTTCTATTGGTCACAACTCGATCACAGTGAGGCACATTCACAATTTTAATTGGTCACACTCGATTACACGCAAAAAATAATCAGTCACCTCCAACCCCATATCGCCTGCACACTCGACACCCACCAACACATCGTACAGATCCACCATCACCACATTACCCACAACACACCACCACCACCATCTTCTCTATCTCCATTTACACCATACCCAACCACCGCCTCAATAAAGATTCATTGCATCACCACCGCACACCATCACCAACCCCACACCACACAAATTCACCACCACCACATACCACCATCGACACACCCATACTGCACAGATCTACAAACACCACATACCGTCGCGAATCGAACCATACCACCCTCAAATTGACCCCACCACCATCGCGCAATCACCATTTACACAGCCAAGTGTCGCGTTTTCTCGAGCCATTGAAGTTCCCAATTTCAATGCTCGGACTAAGGGTTTAATAGCCTCATAAGACGCAATCAAATCCTTATTTTCATCACAGAGTGACAAATTAAGAATGGCAGTGACTCCATATTCCTGTAATTGAGCATCTTTTGACAAAATTATCGATACAAGCGGTTTAATGGCGCCGGCTCTGGCGATTTTAATCTGATTCTCCAGTTTGTTCTTCGCGAGCAACCTAATTCCCAGGCTGCTTGTTTTTTATCATATGTGTCATTGGACAGGAGGTCGGAAACTAGTTGTGAAATCAACTCCTCGGAATTATCAGAAGAGCGACGAGTAACATGAGGCAGCTCTGAGACGAAGAGGCCGAAAACTCGTCAGATCTATCACTGTTGCAGAGAGGAGAGTGAGACGAGAGAAGAGGATGCAAATGTTTAGATTAGGGTTTGGGTAATTATAATTTATATTATGTAATTACATTATATGTAATTATAATGTATATAATTAAAAAATATCTGATTTTTGAAAATTAAAACTTGAAATCTAATTTTAGAATATAGATTTTGAAAAGTATGGAAGAGTGTAATTTCCACTATAAAACTTAGCACTCTAAATTCATCCATTAGTATTTATGTTCATTAAATGTTTTTGGACCTTTTATATTATTTTGAACTTTACATTAACTAAATCCTAATTTTCATAAAATATGTTCTTCAACCAAAGTCATTAATCATAATTTTCATAAAACATCTTGTGCAAACAAAGTCATTTATGTTTTAATAAAAAACATTTCAAGCACGAAGAACACTTGAAGAACGTTGTGTTACTCGTTCATGTTTTTTAAACTACTACGTGTAAGCAACGTGCAATGCACGTTTGCTTAGTTTATATTTAATAGTTTTTTTTAAGAATTAATTTGTTATTAATAAAGATGTAATTTTTTTGGTTAATTAAATAATTAATGATGTAATATTTATGTAATTGATAAATAATTAAATAAAGTGCTTCTCTCTGTCATTTCTAACCCAAAATCACAAATAGAAAACTCAAGGTATGTTAAGGGGTAAGAAGATGAGTTTACTTAGACTCCATTTGATTCTCATTAATGTAGAATGAGAATGAAAAATATAGCTGTTATTGGACCCCACACAAGAGATAGAAATTCAAAATTGATAGATTGATGTGATGGATAACGGTCATATTTTTCATTTTTATGGATTTTTAATGAGAAACAAACGGATGCTTAAACTTTTTGCATAACTTAAGTCTTTACTCTTTTTTAAGTAATAATGCAATTCATTTTATCGTTAAAGTATGATATGTATTACGATAATATATGTATATCATGTGTTAGACTTAGTATTGGTAAGTGACGGGTAAATTTTCGAGGACGAAAATATTTTAAGGGGGTGAGAATGTAATACCCCGAAAATTTTCATAAAATATAATTCAATTTTTATATACTATATTTTAATATTTTGAAAGTTAGGGACTAAATGATACATTTATCAAATTATATTTTATTTGTGTCAAATATTTAAATATTGATGGAGTTATCGTAAATATATGAATATTGGTCTCGTTGGATAAATCGTAATTAGATACATAAATCAGATTCGAGAAAAAGTCGATTCGGATAAGTTAGCTCCAAGATATTTTAGTTTGAAGGAATTATCAAAAGCTAATTTATTATTATTATTATTATTTAATTATAATTTTGAAAGTAGGGGTAGTGAAAAAAGATTTTCCGTTTAATAGCCACTTTTTATATATAAAAAGATGTGTAGTTTTACGAAATGCATTATCTTTGGATACCCGGGTATTCCTCAAATTTCTCACCCTCTTTATGATGGTTCCAAGTAGTTAATATTAGATTTATTTTATTCAAATTAATTAGTTATCATTAATAATCATTAAGGCTATTCAAAATATTCAAATTAGTCCTCATTAGAATATTCAAAATTAGTTATCATTAGGATATTCAAAATTAGGGAATTTATGGGCGCTTAAGCGGCGTTTAGGCACGATGCTCGGTTGAAACATCACATCTCGGTAATGCGCGTCTAATGGTGCTTTATTAATTTCTTTCTTTTTTTTCAAAATGCTTTTATTTGACTTTAATTTCAAGTTTTTAAAATAATATTTCTGTACAAAAATCAAAATTAAAGTACATTAGAAAATCTAAAGTAGGACTATCTAGTTGAAAGTTAAAACTATGTAAAATAGTTTAATTTTTTCATTTCATAAACTTAAAAATCATATAATTGACTAATTGCAAAATTTAGTTAGTAAATATTAATATTTTATAATTTTAGATGATGGTATGTATTAGTTTAATTACTAAATTATTATTAAAATGATTCAAAATTTGAAATAATATTAAAAATAAGAAAATATTTTTTTTACGCTTTGGTCTTGCCTAAGCGCATAAACTCTTTTCATCAACTACACATTCTCTATAAAATAATTTTTTTTTTTTAAAAAAAAACTCCTTTATTTTTAACCATACATTATTCAAAAAATTACCATTCCTTTCGTTAAGTGCAAATACGAATCGCAAAAATTTAACATGTCACAATAATCTTGCCTAAACTTTTATAGAGACACAAATTTTTCACTTACATCAATGAAAGGATCTTCTTAGTCAAGACACGACTAATAGCTCCAAAACCAAAGGGACTGCTTCCCGTATTATAGTCATGACCAAAACCGTAGAGTTTCAATATAGATCTTGCGTATGTTTAAAAGCATCCACATAAAGAAGGCTTAATATTGTATCAAAATAGACCTATTTTCATTTATGTTTACTGGGTAACTGATTATGAGGGTGTTTGGTAGAGATTAAAATTAAATTTTTAGTAGATTCTGATAAAAGTTTTTGAAATGTTTGGTTGAAATGTTGTGTGAACCTATGAGATGTGATTAATATTGATTGTTTGACTTAAATTAAAATTAGATTTTAATCTGGACCAAACATGGACTAGTACTCACAGATCCAATTTTAGGCGTGAATTTGTATTAAGGGTAGTCTCCATAGACAAGGAAATGGTCCATGTCAAATTCCATTTAATTATAATAATAATAATATTTTCCAACATCGAACCCCTAACAAAGAACAAAGAGCCTTGCCGACATTATTAAAAGCTACCATGTGATATTTTGTCACTATCAATTACAACATTGCTTTTTTCCATCTGCAAAAACTATTAGCATTGTTAATTATTGGAAATCCATAATTAGCGTATCTGTAATGAATTATTTATATGATCCCTCAGTAGTTATACCAATCCACAAAAATCTGCATTCTACATCTCTCTCCTCTCTCTCTCTAAAATCAATCAATCACACAAGAAAATGGATGCTGCGATTAGTGCTCCGGTTCGAGCTACACTGGGGAAATTGTTTGATCTCGCCACTTCAGAGTTGAGTCTAGTGTGGGGTTTCAAGGAAGACTTAAAATCGTTAGACGGGTGGTTCAAAATCATGAGTCCTTTATTAGTAGATGCTGAGAAACGCGAAATTACCGATGAGGCTGTCAAACGCTGGCTCAAGGACCTTCGAGATATTACTTACGATGTTGATCATGTCTTGGATGAGGTCAACTATGAAAAAATGCATCGTATGGTGGATATCCAAGACCAGACTAAGATAATGGCGTGCTTAAACATCTTTTGCGTTATCCCCCCTTTGGTGTTCCAATGGAGAATGGCTCGCAGGATCAAATCCATCAACGTCAACTTGAAAATGTTCGCAGAGAAAGCTAATACCTTGGGCCTCCAGAAAGTTGCGAGTTATCCTCTCATTGTGCCTTCTGCCCCGGAAACTGACAGCATAACTAATGATCCAATTGTCGTTGGAAGAGGAAATGATAAATCAAAAATTTTGAACTTGATAACCGACACAAACGACGCAGTTATTTCGGTCCTTCCCATAGTTGGAATGGGAGGGATTGGCAAGACAACTCTAGCTCGGTCGGTATTCAATAATCGGAGAACAGAGAGTCATTTTCACGTAAGGATTTGGGTATGCATCTCAAAAAATTTTGATATGGAGAAAATCTTTGAAAGGATTCTGGAATGCTTTGGAGACACATGTGTTGCAGACAACAGGGAAGCTAACGTGACAAAACTTAAAGAGAAATTGGAAGGCAAAAAATACATACTTGTTCTTGACGATTTTTGGAATGACAAGAGACCAGCATGGGATAATTTCAAACGTACTATGGATGGAGTTACCCGCAATAAAGGAAATGTCATCATGGTGACTACACGCCTTCAAAGTGTGGCATCAATTGTAGCTTACAGTGATCCATACAGCTTGAAATTATTAAAAGATGATCAGTGCTGGTCAATAATCAAAGCAAGGACCTTTGGAGATGCAGAAGTACCAGAACGATTTGAGAAAGTTGGATATGAGATTGCTTGCAAATGTAGAGGTCTACCATTAGCAGCAAACATGGTCGGCGGAACTTTGCAAGGAAAGGAAGTAGATGAGTGGATTTCAGTTCTAGAGATCGGGCTTTCAAAACTTGAAACAAATCAGGACAGTGTGATGCAAGTCTTAAAGGTAAGCTTTGATCGTTTACCTTCTCCGTTACTTAAAAAATGTTTTGCCTATTGTTCAATATTCGCCGAGGATTCAGAAATATGGAGAGAAGATTTAATCCAACTCTGGATGGCGGAAGGATTTCTTCCGGATAATCGAGAAAATAATATGGAGACTATAGGCAATACATGTTTTAACATTCTGTTGCAAAATTCCTTCCTGCAAGAGGCCGTAAAGGATTATTGTGGCAATATCTTATACTGCAAGATGCATGATCTTGTGCGTGATCTCGCATGCTCGGTTTCAAATTCAGAAAGCTTTAATGCGGAGGATCGCTCTACTGATGACATTCCCAAAGTCAGATACCTTGCAATGAAATCACTTGGAAAGGAAATACAAGCGATTACAGAAGAGAAAGCAAGTTATCTGCGCACGTTGTTCTTGCGGAGAACCCTTACCTGACAAAATTTTGCCATGGTTCAAGCACCTACACATTCTAAAGTTATGTGACGCCTACATCAAAGTTCTCCCATCCGCAATTGGAAAGTTGATACATTTGAGATATCTTGATGCATCCAACAATTATGGAATAAAATATTTGCCAGATTCAATTTGCAAGCTCTACAATTTGCAAACTTTAAAGATTGTAAAATGTATCAACTTTCATCGGTTTCCAGAAAGGCTATGCGACTTGAGTAATTTGAGACATCTACGCTTTAATCCTTATCACGAAGATTTAGGAATTTATTCTGATTTCGAGATGCCGCCTAAAATCGGAAAATTGTGTCATCTTCAAACATTAGTGTTTTTTAGGGTGAGTGACAAGGAAGGCTGCCGAATCGAAGAGCTAGGATTTTTGAAGAATCTTACAGGCAAACTGGAAATACACAATCTTCAACTAGTGAACGGCATAGAAGAAGCTAAGAAGGCGGATTTGGTTGGAAAGCCAAAGATATATAAGTTACGTTTGATGTGGGGAACATACACTGATGAGAATGTCTCAGAAGGCAACAACAACAATGAAAGTGTCCTCGAAGGCCTCCAACCTCACCAGAATTTGAAGAGCATAACAATTAAAGGGTTCAGAGGTTCAAATTTCCCATCATGGACTATGAGAATGGAAGTATTCCTTGATGGCAGTGGTTGGTTGAAACTTGATAAATTGATAGAGGTCGAGTTCAAAAATTGCAAAAATTGTGAAGAAATTCCCATGTTTGGCCACCTGCCACTCCTCAAATACCTTACCTTAGACGGTTTGACTAGCGTGAGATCCATAAGTCCTTCATTCTATGGTGGCCAAGAGACAAGAGTAATGTTCCCAGCACTTGAAAGACTCACTCTAAAGAACATGCCAAACCTAACAGAGTGGGCGGAAGCTGACGTGATGCCAGTGGCGGAAACACGAACACGCAGAGAGCAGGTATTTCCCTGCCTTAAAGTTTTGGAGATTAAAAATTGCGACAAATTGAATACTTCACCAAGTCATTTCCCTTGCTTGAAAGTATTGAAGATTCATAGCATGGATAGTGATTTTCCATTGACAAAGATTTCGAGTAGCAGTAACCTAACTTCTTTGGAAAAGCTCACGATCAGGAATATATCAATGCTCACTTGTCTTCCCCACTTGAAAGGATGCCAGGAATATCTTCGAGAGTTGAGAATTAAAGATTGTGACAAATTGAGAGAATTACCCGATGATCTACACAACTTCCTGTCTCTGGAGTCTTTGGAGATAATTAGATGTCGACGTCTCCAATCAATTTCACATCAAAGTGGACAAAAAGGTCCCCCTCTTTCTCTTCGAAGTTTGACTATTACGGATTGCTCTGAGCTGAGCTGCCTACCAAGTGAAATAATTGAGTCCATGGGGTGTCTAGAGCATCTAATTGTGACTCGATGCGAGAAACTCATTTCTTTTCCAATAGATTTGGGGGAATTTCCTTGTATCTCTAGCTTAGGGATAAGCAATTGTCCTGAATTGAGGAGTTTGCCCAAGGGAATTGGCCGTCTTAGCAACTTAGTACGCTTGGACATTGGTGGATTCTCAGAATCAATTGATTTCAACTCATTCCAAGCTGCTCTCGACGGCATCCAACAATCCAAATCTCTCCGGGATTTGATTTTATTTGATTGGGAACATTGGAACTCATTGCCATATCAAATTCAGCATCTCAGTTCGCTCCTATATTTACGTTTAGAAGGTTTTGGAATTGAAGCATTGCCAGAGTGGTTTGGGAGTCTGACCTCTCTTTTCACATTAGACCTGTGTAACTTAAAAAGGCTTAGGCATATGCCCTGCAACGCCTCACCAAGCTAGAATATTTATATGTTAAAGACTGTCCATTGTTGGAGGAGAGGTTTAGGGAAGAAAGAGGCCCTGATTCTGAGTGGTCAAAGATTTCACATATTCCTCAGATAGTTGGACTGGACCCACGTGGTGAAAGATGCCAGCTACGTGCTAATATAGTTGGGGTAAGTATTTGAGATGAACCACTTTAAGTTTTCATGATTTCTTTTTATTATACATTATAATAATTTAGTGTGTATGTTGTAAATATAAATGAAATATGCCTAAGCAGTGTTATTAATTAGTAAATTGTCTTGTGTATTTTGCTATTTCTACTTGTTATTATAATTATTTTCATTTGGTAAATTGAAAATCAGATTAAAGAACTTTGACATGCTCTTCTATTTGCCACTCAATTATATTTTTTCTTAACCAACTATTTATTCTAAATTTTTTTCCTACCAAAACATCAAGGATATGGGCAAGCTTTGAACTTCTCAGTAGCAAGTCCCACCAAAATATTTGAGATGAACCACTTAAGTTTTCATTATTTCTTTTTATTATACATTATAATACTTTACTGTGTAGGTTGTAAATATGTCATTGATTGGTAAATTGGCACTAAAATCAGATATTTCTACATAAATTCAATGAACGCGCACCCAACACTTATTATTATTATTATTATTATTATTATTATTATATTGTGGAACTCTTAAGGATTTTTTAATAGTTTATATTTTCAATGTGTTGTGATTATTATTGCAATTTTAATTTGATAAGGTTTTCTATTTGCCAGTCAATTATGCCTTTAACCTAGTATCTATACTAAAGTACATTGAAGTTATTTTCTAGATTTCACTCAGATATTTATATGCAAAATTAATTTATTTTTCTTCCAGTGTTGTCAATAGGACGCTGATATTGATTATTCAAATGTTCGAGGTGAAAGACGCGATTTGACTTTTTGATGGAGTTTGAGCAAAAACCAACTTCTCAAATATTGACAATTTTCATGCAAAAAAAAAAAAAAAAAAAAAAATCAAATGAATGATATTCGGTATGATAATTTTTTTTTTGGTAATTGAAACAAATTCTAGACCCAATGGTAGAAAAAAAATTATCACTTTAATGGACAATTTTCATAAAAAAGAAGCTAAACAAATACCAAACTTTTAACATTTTCAATGAAAAATTATACATATCAAACACGATTAATTACAGTTCCTAGTAAAATAATTTTTAGGCAAATCAATTCCTTGTAAAACATTTTATTTCCACCAATTTTCCACATTTGCAATCAAACGACCCTAATTATATTAGGATTAGGCCATCCTTTTAATACAAAGTAGTAGACCGGAGAAAGAAGATGAAGCCATGTATTTACAGAGTTTTGACTTTTTCTGTGTTGTTGGACAAACAATATAGAAATGAAGGCTTGCGGAGTAATAAAGTGGCACCAACTATTGCCTATATATATGTGAGACGCATGTGACATAATATAATTGACTACCTAATATCATAAATTTAAAAAATAATTATTTGAGTTACATCAAATTTAAGCATATGTTGTTGAATGTTTCGAGACAACAACATTGGAAAAATGATGTATTTAAAATTAGAGTTCTAAAAAACTTGTCTTGCCTCGAAACTCAAGCAAAATGCCTAGATGCTTTTTTTCCCGATTAAATGGTTGAATTTTTTCATTCCTCTCTGTTGTTTTAAGATATGATTTTGTCTATATTATATAATTATGATCTTGAGACTTGGTAATTATGCAAAAAGTTCCTATAAATATATTAAGGTCTCGTTTGATCTACATTATTAGCTTATTAAAATGAAAAATATGAGTGTTATCCATTACATACATTTAGATTCAAATTTTCTATCTCTTGTGTGGACCTCAATAACGGCTATATTTTTCATCTCATTCTACAATAATTTGACTCAAACATGGGCTAAATTATATTCGTCTAGTTAAAAATTGAAACTATAAAAAATATTTTAATTTTGCATTTTGAAAACTTGAAAATTGTATAATTGATTACGATAAAAAATTATTAAATAAATATAATATTTTAAAATTTTAGATATTCAATATGTATTTAATTATTAAATAATTTTTAAAATGATTAAGAATTAAAAATAAGAAAACTCTTTTTAACGCTTAAACCTCATCGAGACTCACTTAAGCTATTAAAGCTTGAAACTTTGCTTTCACCTTTAGCCGCGCTATACGCTTTTTAGAACACTGTTCAGAACCATAAATTATCTTCCAGATATAGGAGAACTTCCTCAAGTGATTGAAGAGACAAAAACTGATAACTTATATTCATTGGCAGAATTCTAATTTCCATTCAAAAATAATTTTTTTGTTTTTAATCTAGTAATGATCGCACAACGCAACGAGAAACGAATGAACTTTCGTACATTGAACCTCGTGTATCATTGACATAAATAACGGAAACAAAAAGTAGTCTCAATTTACTTGTTCACGTCTGCATCGAAATCTTAAACCAGTATAGTAATAACGTTGAAAGCCATCCCATATACATAAAACCAAAATTTCTGCACCAAATACATCAAATGAAATTATATAAATACAGAAACCTGAATTTCCTGTCATAATCTTCAATTTGTAATCATCTGGGACTTCAAAGTTCAAACACATGATTGCCCTGCATAGAAGAATAAATGGAAAAGACGGAAATCAGAATTTCATAAAAGTAGATAATCAATCAACTTCTTGCGTGATTGAAATGTTAGGAAAAAACAATAAGATTTACTTGTAGATCAATAAACTTTTTAAATACTTGTTAATAATTAAAAGTTACAGTTATTTGTTCTAAATTGCACGACTTCATAATTTCAAAACTTTCCATTCTATATGTGCTTATGGTGTGTGCGAAATATCTTACTCAAGTTTGGATATTGTGCTTCTATTCATTTCAGGGTCATACAATGCTTGTGATATTTATGGTAGTTCCAATTGACGATAGGAGCAAACGGGGACGGAAATTTGTAACGTTAGCTTTTGCAATTCTAGCATTCTTCGAATTTTTTGTTGTATTAATGTGGTTAAAATAATGGTAAGCATTTTTCCACGTATATATGTAAGCAAGCGGTTGGTTCAATTTATTTGGGTTCTTCAAATACAAAATATATCAATGTTCTCCACAGCTTCATCAATCAAGAAAAGGGAAGACAAGTAGCAAACTCAATCTCAGCTGCAAAACTTCCACAAAAGAAAGCATAATGACAGTAGATGATTATCAAATAATCCACTTTTAGCAAAAGAAATTCACATTAGAAGTCAAAATGAATGCAAATTACAAAGCATTAATGAATCAGAACAAGCAAAATCCGTTAACCAGATAGAATATCTAAGCATGAAGAAAACACCAAAACACATTTGATCCATATTGTAACACCCCAAATTCCGTGAATCCGGATTGCCACGTCATCCTCATTTATCTGGAATTTAATAAAAAGATTTGTGAAAATAACTAACTTTTAAACATCACATTCATAATAGTAAACTTCGTCGGCAACAAAACTCATTTAAATAATTTAGGATAATTGTTTTAAAATTCAAATCTCAAGTTTTTGAAATAACTGAAATAACAAAGTACGTTAATAATGTTCAAAATGCGTAAATTTCAAAAGTAAATAACTTCGACTATTAATTCATGCCACCACTGCCCATCACACTCGACCATCTCCGAAATCTGCAAATATTGTTAAAATAACGGAATGAGTATTTCAAAGAAATACTCAGTAGACTCATCGCCGATAATTAATTTACAGAATAATTGAACACATAATTATGCAAAATATACAGTGTTATCATCATCATCATTGGCTCATTTTCTTGAAAATCATAGGCTCTTTAAAATCATAGGGTGTGGGTAGTCTCGTCTCATGCATTTAAGCACATAAGTTATGCATAACATTCTCATCTTATCTCATAAGAGATACTCGTCTCTTCTCATGCATTAAAGCATATAAGTTATGACAAGCATAACAACATCATATATCTCATATGACATATTCTCATCTCATGCATTAAAGCATATAAATCACGTAAATTCACATAAAATATGCAATTATAATTTAAACTAATTAATGGGGGCAAGTCTACCTCAATTATCTCGAGTTACGTGAAAAGTGGAGCGGGAGGAAACCTCAATCTCCTAATCGTCCGTACGTTTCGTCTAGCCAAAATAGAAAATAAGTTTTGAATTAGTATTTCGAAATTTTAAAGTTTTAAAGTGATAAAATAAAGTTTAGGGATTTAATTGAAAATTTATTGAAATTGAAATAAATAACTTAAAATGATAAAATAAAGTTTAGGTGTTTAATTGGAAATCTAGTGAAACTGAAATAAATAACTTAAAATGATAAAATAAAGTTAATGGGCTTAATTGAAAATATATTGAAACTGAAATAAATAACTTAAAATGATAAAATAAGGTTCAGGGACTTAATTGGAAATCTATTAAACCGTCATTAAAAAGTTTAAGGGCTGAAAATGGAGTTTTCTAAAATAGCGGGCTAACTGTAGAAAGTAGGAACTCCAGGGACTGAATCATTACATAATAAAATTTTGGGACAACATTAAATAACTTTTAAATGATAGAAATAAAGTTCAGGGACTGAAATAATGACTTTTAAAACTAGGGGCTAAAATGGGTAATTTTGATAAAAATCAAAATAAAAAAATAAAAAAAGATCACTCTCTCTCTCTCTCATTTTCGATAGAGAGAGTGTGGCGACGGGAGAGGGAAGGGGCTCAGCCCCTTCCTTCGACTCCACCATTGACCATATGGTCGGTGGCAGCGCCACCTGCAAATGGGGACAAAAAAGTGGGGTTTTGGCGTAAGGTCCGAGAGTCGACCGAGACTTGGAGGGTTCGATTCTTGGGTTTTTCGGCGGAAATCGAGTCGAAGGAGGAGGTAAGTTATGGGTTATGCTATTTCTTGATTTTGTGTGGCTGTTGGTGAAAGTGGGGATGTCGATTGGAAGTAAAATGTGGAGGTTCGTGTGGTGGGGTGATTGGAGATGGTGGTGGTGATTCGAAAATTAGTGGTTGGAGCTCGTGTGCTAGGTTGCAGCTTAGGTTACACAGAGTTTCCTTAAAACAGATTCGCTCCCTCACCGTACGTGCTTGAGGTATAATCCGAGCGTCTGCTTCCCAGGATACAACAGAGAAACCAGTAAAATCCAAGCACAACAGATTCTAATCCGGCGAACTGAACAAGTGTCTGAAAAATATCACCACAAAGTCGAACAGAAATGGAAAATGCAGAAAAATAGAGACTGTATGCAGATGAAATCACAGATGATTTTTCATGTATTAAACTGTGGAAAAACGAGATACATTTACAGACTGGCTGCCATTCATTTCATAACAATTATAACATGAGTTTTTGGAGTTTCAACAGTTTTTAAAAACCAAAAGTCTGTTTCTGTCCGACATTCGTGTACGCAGGTCGTGCCCGCACACAAGTTCAAGATTCGAAGCCTATTTCAATCCAAGATTTGCACCCCCGTGCGCGCGCATGTGGAAAATGCCTCTATGGTACACATGATTACACTATTCTAAAGTGTAATCATTTATAAAGTGGTTTTAGTTTTCATCCACTTCCTATGTGGGACAAACCTTATTTTTAGTTTTCCCACCAACATAAACTCCTTTCACATGGCATACTTTGAGCTTCAATTTCTCATTCACTCGAGCATCATTTTTGGCAAGTAAATAGATTATTTCGATGTACTTACGGAGGAGAACACAACTCAACTTTCATTTTCCAAAATAGCCAAGCGGGTCCCGTTCAAAATTAGTGCCAAAGTTAGCCCACAAACTCTTTATTTTCCAGTTTTTCCAACATTTTCCACCTCCAACGTCTTCAATTTTTCTACCATTTCACGGACTGCCTCTGCAGTGGGCACCCCTTTCCCTTGAAGATGGTGTTAGATAAGAAAAACTTCGATTAGGGATCTCGTTAGCATCTCATCTGCTTTCACTTTGGATTTATGTCACTTTTGACTGAACTGTTGCTAAATTCCTCGATGATTGCTTTGGGAGGAAATATAGTATCATGCGCTAAAGTTCCTCCATTCCTTTTATTATTAGTTCTTTTTCGCTTCTCATATTTTGCCCGTAGATGCACATTTTCCACCTCCAACATCTTCAGTTTTTCAGCCATTTCATGGATTGCCTCTGCATTGGGCAACCCTTTCCTTTGAAGATGGTGTTGGACACGAAAAAACTTCGGCTGGGGATCTTGTCAGCACTTCCTTTGCTTTCTCTTTGGATTTATATGTCACTTTTGACCGTATTGTTGCTAAATTCCTCTGTTATGGCTTTTAGTGCTTTCGTATACTTGGATCTGCTTATATTCTATTTATTATCCTTAAGGCTTCTAAACTTTAGTGGGTAGATTTGTGGTTGACTTTGCTCGTTTTCCCATAGATGATGCCATTTGTTGGGGTGAAAATAGGATCAAGCGATTTTATTGATAAAACAATTATAATCGAAGATCAAATGTAAATACAATCAATAAATCGTCTCATCTAACTATGAGTTTCACATCCTAAATTCATTGGTCTATTCAACTAGAACAAAAGAGGAAATAGATATTTAAGAGGGAGATATTTGAATTGCATGCTTTCTTCTTCAATCATAAGGGGGTATTTATCGATTTTCTTCTTGGCGTTGGGGTAGTTTGGTCATTTCTGCATCACGCCAAGTGGTGACTTCTTAATTGATTTAGTTAAGAGTCATGCTTTACTAACTTGCTAATGTGCTCCTTATTGACAGCATATAACTAGCCTGTAATTGATGAACAATTTGAGATCTTTAAGCAAGCCGTGTATTTCTTAGTTTCCCTCGCTGATACAGGAGGATCCGAGTCGGACGAGGCCAAACTGTCTGATAGTACGTTAATGGCGCTGAGATATCATGAGTTGGCGGATCAGCGCAAAATTGGCAAATAATTGGATATTTCCTAATTGGGGCCATCTTTGGGCATGTTTTGATATTTTGACCATAACTTTGTTACGATTGTCAGAATCACGCCCATGACCCCAATCCGAAAAGGTCTTTTCGGCACGCACGGCGTGGTCGCCGAGCTCGGTGAGCATCAATTTCAAACCCAAATTCAACTGTTTTCCTTTCCGAATCATCAATTTAAGTTATTTTTTGTCATTTATAGTAATATTTCGGTTGCCTTTTTGACATAGAATAAGAGCTCGATTTGAGCCGGATTTTAGGGATATTATTTCTCTTATTAAGTATTTTATTTTAGTATGAATATTAGAATTTACCATTTTTGGTAAAATTCCACTAATTTCGAATATTTAGCTATATAATCCGGCTTGTAGGTTATTTTTCATTCAGTTGTTGAATAATAAAGAATTTTATAGTTTCTCTTGGTGTTTCTCTTGCATTATTCCCTGTATTTGTCAATTGATTTCAGCCTGCAGAATAATCACTATTCCGTCCGACGTCACTCGCATATTCCCTTTCAGCTTTCCAATGAATTTCTGGGTTCACAAGTTTTTATTCCAGGTGTTAACATCACCTAACATATTTTTCCGACTTCAATGCTTCGAACAACCTAATGCTCTGATGCCACTTTTTGGGAATTGAGATCAATTCCCTAATTTTGCCTATGGGGTCGTTGTTCAAAGAAAATCATTGATAAGATAATAAAACATATAAAAAGGGAAAAAATTATACAGATTATACAAATTTCATATAGAATTTATCACCAACCCAAATCGAACGTATTGTAGGAAAAATAAATTTAAACTTTACCATATCTCCAATTTTCTACTCTTAGTACTAACCACAAAGAGACAAGTAAGCTTCACAGATGCTAGACTTACCATTTGTCCTCCTAAGAGGCCTCTATCACGTACACAAAAGAGAACATAACACGTCAATATGTAGAACATTGCATGATTTGACCTAAATTTTCCACCAAATTGTCTTTCCAATATTAAAAATATTTCGACATTTTCTCTTTTTACATTTTGGCTCTTTTTTTAGGCAACCTGGCAACACAACAAAATTACATTATGTTACATGTATATCATGTTTTACATCAAGTTTGACATTATGTGACTTGATAGATTTTTGTATATTGATTTTAAAAACACCTTTTCTAATCAATGACTAATTTTCCTACACATATGAGAATGTTAAAGATGTTGTCAACACAAGTGTATAAGAAGCCCAACTACTGTTTTAGGTTTAATATTTTTTTTTTTTGAAGTTCAACATTAGAAAATTTATTTAACTAAATATATATTATCACGGTCGATATAATGAGACAGAGTTAGAAACAATGAATGTAATTAACAGAATGCGAATGTGGAAATTTCAAAAAATGTCCACTTTTTCATGGTCATTTGCAAAAATGTCCAAAATTTATTACATGTCTATTTTACTAATATAGAGACCAAAATGCCCTTCATGAAATTTCAAATTCCACCTTCACAACCATAAGACCCGGCCCATCAACAGGAAAAAAAATTCGTACAGAACTCGTGAAAAGGAGAAACCAAAGCCCTAATCTCTCTCAAGCCCTAATCCCTCTCAATTCCGACTTCCTTCCATCTAATCGCCGACGCCGATCGTCATTCATCAGCCGCCCACGTCATTGTTGCTACCACGGGGTCGATTTTCGCCTGGAGATTGGAGTTGTAGACGGTGATGACGAATAGTACTATCATTATCTTTGGAATGGAGCTTCCGTCCTTGCCTACTTGACTGTCTTCTATAATGGTAGTGTCCGTCTCTGCTTCTTGAGTGCCTTAGGTATGTGAGCACATGATTAATTTGTAAGCCAATTACAATTTTATTATCTGTAGTTTTCATCTTTCTCTATTTGTAAAATTAGTTGACTAGCCAATCACTAATTTGATGACTTCTTATGTTCTATCATTACTTGAGAGGGATGTGGTTTAAGGAAATCTATGATTATGTTCTCATAGCTTTGTAACTGATCCTTTACTAATAAGCATGGATGACGTTGGCATTTTAGCTGAAATATCATGTCTTCCTATGCCTCCATTGTTCTATTAAATCTTGAAAATTACTTGTTAATCCATATTATGTCTATTTCTTAGCGATGTTCAACTAATGTCAAGAAGCAAGTTTGTTATTTCGATTTTAGTGAATTTGTGTTTACATTTTGTAGTGTGCCTTTCGTAGTATCTATCAGAAAGATATTATTTTTGTAAACCTGCGACTTTTTTTTTCCTTATAATAAAGATTTAGGGGTTGAATTTTACTTTGTTGTTGAAAATTAATTAATCCCACTTCTAAGTTCCTCGTAAGAACAGTGTAGTGAAATTTGTTTATAACTGAAGATTTGCTTCTTTACATATCATGAAGAAGTGGTAGAGAAGTCATCACTTGACTCGATATTTTGTTGTAAACTCCAAAAGCGTGTATGGGGTTGAAGACAGCTTAAATATATTTTTAGGCAAAGTTTGTGTATTTAGCAACTTACTGCTGTGAGGTTGAGTTGAAATGCTTCTGTTTTATGGGGTTGAACACAGCTTAAATATATATAATAGATGTGGTAATAGTGTTTTTTTATTGACCTATCAAAGGCTTGAAGCAAATATAAAAGAGCTTGATATGGCTTATAATTATTGTGATGATGATAGTACACTTGGACCTTTTCTACATGATTCTGACTAATAACATAAATCCTCATGTTGGTAAAATTTGACGAATGAGTTGCAATATTTTTGCAGATTCGTCACTTGAGACCTGCCGAGTACAAGAGGTCTAGATTATCAAGAAATCGGAGAACTGTGAACCGTGCTTATGGTGGAGTGTTGTCTGGAGGTGCTGTAAGAGAGAGGTAGTTTTTTCCTCCATGTATCTGACATTTACTACGGTTTCCTTGTTCTTTGTTTCTATCTTTAAGTTTTTGACTTTCTTTCTCATTGGAATTTGTAGGATCATCAGAGCTTTCTTGGTGGAGGAGCAAAAGATTGTGAAGAAGGTTTTGAAGATTCAGAAGGCCAAGGAAAAGCTATCTTCTAAGAGCTGAAGTGTGAGTCATATGCCAATATAGTTTTTGGATACTAGTTAGTCAAGGATGATTGGAATTGTATTATGAGGTCTCCATGCTTATATTATGTATGTTTGTTAGATTTTGTCAAATGACTGTTCAGTTTGTTGAAAATTCTCATATTTGGTTTTTGGTTTCCCTGCCTTAATAATATCTTAAAACTCCATTTGGGATTTGCTCTGGTACAATTCTTGATTTTTCCCCCTCATCGAGTCAGAGTTTATTGCTAAGTTTGTTCTGGTCATCTGGTGAGTTTCAATGATAGATTGATGTTCAAATTGATTGTTTCCTTTTCGTTGTTCGCCATATTAGAATTTTTGGTGCCAAGATTATTTACTTGCCCCTCTAAATAATAGACTCAATGTGAATGGAAATTCACCTTTAAGTGTCAGCTTTAGTCGACATGTTAGCATTTGGATTGCTTTCTTCTCTCTTTTCTTTTCTAAGCTATATTTTTCTAGGATTCCTTCTCTACTAATGCTGCTGATCAATAGAACTTGCAGCTCATATAGCCAGTAAAATAAAAATCATAATCTGCTTTCTTTTCCCCATCACTTTTTCTAGTTTTGACCTGAAACTATGTTCGTTCATGCAAAAAAACATAAGGCTTAACTTTATAGAATTGAGTGTCTGCTATTTTGTGTTAACGTCAACTAGATTCTTTTGAAGGTATTTTAACTTGAGAATAAATGTAGCTTTGTTTCACCCATGTTCTTAACTTTTCTTGTTTCATGATACTTTATCACATTGTGTATTCCTTGCCTCCCTAACCATGGAAAGTCTACTGCATCAAGAGTCCAAAAATCACCACTAAAATACTTGCAAAAAGGTATCCAATTAGAAAAGAGGTTGTTGCTTACATGTGGATGAGTCTTGCTGCGTTGTTTTTATGTATTACATGTGGATTTTGCATTTTTCTCATCTGTATTTTTGTTCTATGTATGACTTGAAACTTCTCATGGGACAAGTTTTGTTCTCTGGTGGAGGAAATTCTCCTTATTGAAATTATGATTAGTTAGAGACTTGAGCATAGAAGTACGAAATTATGATTATGATTTGTTTAGTTTCCTGCTAAAATTCTTTGTAAAGCATAACAAGCACCTGGGATAGTACAAAATAACCATTGCTTTATATCAAACAAACATGATTTTTCCCATTGAGATAGCCCGGTGATTTCTTTCTTGGTTCTTCACATGTCTTCTCATTTGTACAAAGAAGTATTTGGTATTTATTTGTTTACTCTCAGAAGATATTAGTCTCATTTGTGTTGAATTAAGATCAAATTTTGTAGTTCCTCCGCATTTTTTCCCATCAACAGATTTTGTAGTTACTTGTCTTTCATTTTTTTCAACATGCAAACTAAAAATCTCTTATCTATATTTGTTGTATTTCCAGTCTAACCAAGTTACATTGAAACTGATTCGAGAGATTCTTCATCAGGTACGATTTCGTTCTTTCAAGTTTGTGAACTAGAAAAGTAATTTCAATTGAATTACGTTAGCCTCTTACCGTAGATAAAATATATGTTTAGCTATTTTCAGTGCTCACTTTATATGGGATAGCCTTTTTATTGATATGCTGATTATTACATCGGAAGTGGCCGAAATGACAGAAGACTTGGTGAAAAACATGATTTTCCAATTATCTTTTCCCATTTTCTTACTGAAATGACATAGGCGTTGTCATTCTTTGTGTGCTAGATTGATTGGGAGAATAATGTTTTAACATTAAAACTATTTTCATTCAATGATGGGGTACTTTTTCATATTCTGGACAAACTGATACAAATCTAAAGTATTCTTAATTTTAAATTTTGAACTTCATAATATTCTTCATAAGTTTAATACTATACTTCTTCAAGTTAACCTATGTTATTTTGAAATTTTTCGTATATGTAGTTGTAATTATTTATTCCTTCTACTTTACATTGTCTTTAGTTATTTTTCTTCTCTCACTATTCCTTTGTACGTTCTTATATTTTTCGTCTTGTTTGTTTCACTTATTTGTAGATGTCTCCCTCACACCGCTATAAAATACCGGAGGAAGAGCGCGTTCCTGGCCAAATTTCCCAAGTAAGCAACACAAAGTACATAACGATTGTCCTCAACAAGCTTGACGACCAGCAAAAGAATATGTTTGAGGAAAGCTGTATAGGCCATGTTGCGAAGCTGCCCGATGTCAAACTATCTGCCCAATTAATTCATGAAATGGTAAATAGATCTATTATTTGTCCAAAACTTCACGAGGCTTGGTTCAAGGTGAACCAACGGTTTGCAAGATTCGGTTTGCCGGAGTTCGCATTAGTTACTGGCTTGAAGTGTGGTGAGTTACCCAAAGGGCCGGCTGCCGAAAAAATCATCGGGAAAAATCGACTATGGGACAAACTGTTTACCAATAGAGACCGAATTACTTGTGGCGACCTAGAGAAGGTTTTCTTGAAATGTGCCAACCGTAACGATCGTTACAAGCTTGGGTTGGCACTAATTATAGAAGGAGTTTTCCATTGTAGAGACCGAAATGTTGGGATACATCCCGATACTCTTTCCATTGTCGATGATTTGGATTTCTTCAATGTCTATCCATGGGGGAGAGTATGTTTTACGCCTCTGATCAAATCACTAATCCGTGGATGGGGGAGAAAGGCAGACTTGGCAAAGGTAAACGATTGCGACAGAATGTCGTACACGTTGTACGGATTCCCTCTTGCCGTGCAGGTATACATGTGTCCGCATTTTATTTAAGTTATATGCATTGCACATTTTTACGCTTCTCCGTATATGGTAACCACTTTTATAAATGTGTTGCAGTTGTGGGTGTACGAGGCAATCCCAGAGTTGGGAGCTCGATTCTCGAGTAAGATTGGTGACGACATCCCAAGGATGTTGCGATGGTCGGGCACAAGACAGCCTCAATCAAGAACATATTCTGATTTCTTCGACAAGACACATGTGAGCAATTTACCTTAATAAGTGAACTAGTACTGTCTGCCTACATTATCCTTGATTTTGCCGTCTTTTCCTCCCATTCGCAGTTACATTTGTGGGCTACGTTGCGCGCTTCTGCTGAAGAAGAATTGCAGCCATACTTCTCCGAGTTAGTTCCATTCGAAGATGTTGCAGACTCAGTTCTGGATAGTTTGGTTCTTCAAAGTATTGAAATACAAGATTGTCCACCAGAAGTTCATGTCCTACCAACTAATGAGAACAACCGAGGCAAGAAATCGAAGACATCTACCAGAAGTGGAGTTCGACCGTGTGATTTCAGTGATGATGAGGGTGGAGAAGAAGGGCATCGTGCTCCAGTCAACGACTTGCCATCATCTTCTACAATGAGAAATCGACCAGTAGTGAGTCATGTTTCTTTGGATGACATCCGAGCTCTTTTCGCTGAACAGAGAGAGATGTTTGATCTCAAGTTGGGCGAGCTGAGAAGGGAAATGAATGTGAGGTTCAATGGTATCGAGAAAGAAATAGGAGATCATGTGTGTTCTGTGAAGGATCATGTTACATATCAGGGAAATATGATGAAACGGAGGTTTGAGGATGTAGTGACTGAAATTGGAGGACAGAAGGTGAGTGATGAGTATGGTATATTTGGTTGTGAGCAGATGGGTGATGAAGCGATGCCTGTACGGGATTATTGTGATGATGTACGGGATGATTGTGATGATGTCTCGTTGCCGAACACTTTGTACGACGAACAGCTCGTCGAGGCAAGCCACATGAATGCTTGTAACGTCGATGGCTTGATCGGGAGGTCCTCAGATGTGAGTGCCCCACCCGTGGATCTTCCTAACGTGAATGTTCCACCGCCATCCCGACCTCGATCTATTAGAGTGAAGATGCCCAGTGCTAACACGCGGACTCCATTTACACGATCTGGTCGTCGAAAGAGTAAGAGGAACGAGTAGCTACTTTACATTGTTGGCGTAGCATGGTATTATTTTTGGAAACATCATGAATATGTGTGGCTTTGTTTACCATCGTTAGTAACATATTTTGGTTGATGGTATAGGTTGTCATGTTTTTTGTCTAATTGCAATGGATAAATGTTGGACATTTTGTCATTCAGTTACATGTAGAACATGTCGAAGTACATATGTTGCTATCTTTTGAACTATTATTGAAGAAATTTGACAAGAGGGTTAAATATTTCTTCTATTGCTGTTATTTTCATATTTTGCACGAATTGATGACGATGAGAAGTTGTTAATTTTAGAAAAATTGATTTTATTGGGTTTATGAAATTTAAATCTTGTCTTTGCAACAGTTCTTGATTGAGCAATATTTTTTAAAATTTAGGTTGTGTCTTTGTTAAGGTGGAAAATCTTTAAAGAATGTTGCAAGTACACCAATATTTACAATAATGGGGATTTGCAGGTACACCAATATTTCCCTTTTTGTGAGAATTAATTTTGATGTTAATGCTTTATTTGATTTTGCAAGCAAATGGATGAGATTAAGTAAATGTTGGATGTTGGCATATTGAGCAAAAGACTTTTCCCAATAGCTGTCTCCATCATTCTATCGCATCAGCTTGTATTTAGAACGTAAATCATTGAATTTTATTTTTAGAATAAGCTCTGTAGGCATTTTGTTCAATGAGTTGGTTCGACTTGCACAGAATGGGTACAATCAATTACGTGTACATGGACGAACTGTCGTTCCTGACAGTTCAAATATCAAGTGTCGAGATTGGCAGATATCTAATGTTGAGAATGACAGATCAAATGTCTAGAAATCGTATGAAATGTAGAGAAATTTCCTGAGTCGGACGAAATGTCGGTCTAGACATTTCACGACTGTTCAAGTGTCGTGAAATGCATGAAATGTCGAGAAAATGAATTGGCAAAAAACGTAAAGTTAAACCATACATCAATTCAATGGGTAGTAATCTGAAAGTACTAGCAATAACAACTTGTTCCATCCGCTGTGTATTCAACAACCCAAGAAAACTCATCATCTCACAAGTACATTGTGAAAGATGTATCAATTAAATGTAAATAGATGTATTGAACTAGACATGCTCATCAACTATAACACATTGGCATTGTCTTCAATATGAAATGACAAGCATTAACTAGCTCTTCCTTCCATTGTTTATATCTTCATCCACCCAAGAAAGTCCTTATATCACAAGTACAAGGTGTAGACCCAATGATGTCAAAAAAGTGTCAATCAAATATAAATGATATTGGTGGGAGTTGGTGTGATTAATACTCATTCCCATTGCATTGCACAGGACGTCCAAGTCCTATATAAAACATTTGTTCCTTGCATTGCACATGAAATTACTAGAAGTAACAAGTCCTTCCATTTATTATGTCTTCATCCACCCAAGAATCTTCCACCCAAACAGCTCAGATTCATGTTGATGTTGCTACTAACTTCTCCCCACCCGGGTCGTCCGCGGACAATCCGATCGTCATTGACTCGGAAAATAATGAAGATGTCAACATTGTTGTTCCATATGTTCCTCAACCGGAGAACCGTCGTCGTAGGGTAAGCATTCACCCCATTCCGTTTCCGGATC